>CM022297.1:284047967-284325941 GCA_011799875.1 Thinopyrum elongatum | reverse complement strand
GGTCGTCAACAACGTAGTCGGTCGGGCACCAGCAGCTGGCGTCGGTCTCGTAGTCTACCGAGAGAGAGAAGAGGGAAAGAAACAGTAAACACACGGCAATAATGCAACAGGGATGCATGACATGTCTAAATGATATGCCGGGGTGATATACAGCCTAACTAAGGCGATTTAGTTAATTTAGGAATTTATTCGGATTTATTTAATTAAAGTGACACTATTCATTTATCGAAATCGGTCTAATTGTTCAACGTTCTCATAGCTGCGGGCGTCTGACGGAGATACCGAGGGCGTATCCGGGTTCGTATCGTCGTTCTGAGCAAGTTTCATGTACAAAGTATTTTCATCGGAGTTACGGTTTAAAAGATATGATTTTCAAAGTTTAAATCAATTTCTGGAATTATTTAATTAATTAAATTCGAATTATCCAAAACAGTGCGAGGATGACGTCATCGCGACGTGCTGCTGACGTCAGCAGTCAACAGCGGCTGACCGAAGTCAAACCTGACAGGTGGGACCCACCTGTCAGCCTCACAGTAGGTTAACTAGGCTGAAATTAAACTAATTAGGATTAGTCAGGGGGGGGCCCCATTAGTCAGAGGCTAATTAGTCAGCTAATTAACTAATTATTTTAATTAACAGTTTTAATTAGTATTCTTATTTATCTTAATACGTTTAATGGGCGGGGCCACACGTCAGCGACCCGGGCGGGCCACGTCGGCGTGGACTGGGCAACGGGACCCAGTGGGGCCAGGGTCAGTGGCACGGGCGGTGGGGCCCGCGGGCCACGTCGGCGCTGAGTCAGCGCGGCCACGGAGTGCGCCGGCGAGCTCAGGCGCGGCCGAGAGCTCCGGTGAGCGCGGTTTCGCCCACAGGGCACCCCAGGGGCTGGGGCCGGGCGTTGGAACGTGCGGAGCACGCCGCACGCGATGGTGGCTGTGGTTGGCTCGGGGGTGGCCGGAGAGAGGCCGGCGTCGACCCGAGGCGGAGCACGGCTCCGGTGAGCGGTCGGGGACGGGACTAGGAGGGTTCGGCGCGGGGGTTTTTGGCGCCGTTCGAAGAGCCGATGCCCCGCGTCGAGCAGTGGCACAGGTGTCGCCAGGGATGACTGAAAACGACGGCGGCGCCCAACGCGGCAACCGGAGCACGGCAGCTACGGTGGCTAGTGTAGTGCGCGAGGGACGAACGGGGGGAGCAGAAGGTAGGGAAGGAGCTACGGTGATGGTCGCTTCAAATGTGCTCGACGGGGAGGCGGAGCAGACGGGAGATCGACGATACCCGGGAGATCCGGAAAAGGGGGACGACCCAGGGAAGCAGCTGGGGGGGCCCCCGGCGTCGGTTCCTCGGCGTAGTCGAAGCAGCGGCCGCCGGCGAAGCTTGGGGACACGTCGTGGAGACGAGAGGTGGGCGGTGGTCCGCGAGGTTCAACCGAGGCCGTCCATGGCTGCGCTCGAAGCGATGGCCGAGGGGGAGAGTGGGGCGAGGGGGAGCCAGGGGGGTCCGGGGCGCTGCCCTTGTACGAGGCAGTCGCGCGACGCCCTGCGGGAAGGGCCAGGGCGGTGCGCGCGTTGCGCACCAGGCGCTCGACAGCCCGGTGAGCAGTGTCGGGGGGGTAGGGATGGGCTAGTTGGGCCGGCACTGTGGCCACTCAGGCCCATGGCCGTGGGCCTTTTTCCCCTTTTCTTTTCTTTTCTTTTCTCTTTCCTTTCTTTATTCTCTTTCTCCACTGTTAAATGTTTAGGCCCCAAATGGTTTTTTGTAAAAAGTGTGACCTATTTCATAAATACCAGTGCATTATTCCTTAACACCTAAAATTAGTTGGACAAAACATAATTCCATATTTATTTCAGATTTAATAAATGGTTATTAAATATTATCTTTATCCACTGTTGAGGTTGTCGAGTCACTTATCCAATTCCAATGATGTTGGTTTCAATTTTAGAATAGCCTCTGGAATATTTGTTATTTATCTGACATTTTAGTTTCTATGTTGGACAAACTTTTATATTCCACTTTCATTTAAATTTGAACTGGGCTTAGGAGTTGAAATGCAATATGATGCTAATGAGATTATGCACTATTAACCATGATGACATGGCCTCATCAAAAGGGTGATCTCTGTAGCTTAATACAGGGGGTGTTACACTACGATACCAATACAATACAATGCAACACCCAACTTAGTTTATAACGACTAACATAAATAGAAAGCATGGAAATAGGGCACAACACTATGAGACTAGTTGACATGCAATGAACATGGAAGCATGAAAGTAGCACACAACAATTGTGGTTTATAACATGCAAACACATGGACACATCATACAAGCATGTAGGCAATTAACAACTAAATCATGCCATCAGCAATATCAAGCAATATATTATACAAGAATGAGTAACAAGATGGCATGCATTCCTGTGTTGTATAATCTACACTGCAAATGCATAGTGGACAACTAGGCATGATATAATACATGAATAAATACACACAAACACACACACTCTATGCCTCTAGTTATACAATCACAATATCATGGCATGATATTGAAGCAAGAAGGAATCCTACTTAATTAAAATATATGGATCATAAACTACTAACATGTTCCTCTACCAAGCAAATATTAACCATATGATTGGTCGTACAATATAAAGTAGCAATCATATTAACACATACAATCAAAACATGCGTTGGACATTGAGCAAGTATTAACATGGCATGGTAGTAAACAAATGTAAATGGACACAACATGATAGGTACCAAGATGAAATAAACTAAATTCTATTCACAAGAATAATTATATATAGCAATACAAAACTAAATGATTTCGTGAAGCATCTATCCATCCAATCTTGTATAACACACATTTATAAATAAAGGAACAACTAGCCAATAATATTCTATGCTAGAACTACAATGTACTCATAACCAAACAAAAAGGCATTTCATTCGACATCTTGCATAAAGAATACTATGCAACAACACGTACAAAAATGTGTAAACACCTATCGTAGACATGGCATGATTTCAAACCAATCAAACAAACTGGAACATCGATGAAAATGAATATGTAATCAATATCTAAGATATCCTCATTTCAAACAAAAATGAAAATAATCAAGACATTAGGTATTGCATAATCACGCAAAGGTTACAGTAATTCTACATAAACCTACGCATGGTAATAATTTGCAAAAACATGTACATATGCATCTCATACTATGTACCACAAGAAAGAAAGAAAAAATATCAACATGAAATAACATGTTGAACAATTTTGAATAACTATAATCGGTCAAAGAAATAAATCTAACAAGTCCTTCGTCGCACTAAAATTATAAGACACAAATAACATACACTCATAGGCATATCACGAATAAAAAACATACTAACAAGAAAAGTTGACTGATCAACTACTACACATGGTAGTAATACATAAGAACTAATAAAAGGCGTATCTCACTACTACATGATGCACGGAATTATCTACAAAAAACATATAGAACTAAATTAAAACTATTGTTACAATTAACAAGAACGACTAGATAAAACCTAAACTAAAAATCAATTGACCCAACAAGCAAGATAATTCCACCAACGGGTTTCTATGGCCACAGAGAATATTTCTTCCATTGGTCATGAAGGCATACGATGAATAGAAACTAAAGAAACAACGCGATGATATTGGATGACATCCGGTTCATGAACATGGCGTGGTTGGCGCGGGCGAACAAGAGAAAGGTCGAACTAGGATGTCTAGGGGATAGATTGAACATGGTTAGAGCACGTGCAAAAGGAATTGGACAGAAACTCACCGAGCGTGATGAGTTGATGTGACGAACTCGATGAACAGTGTTGACGGACATGTAAAATCTTCGCGTGTGGTCGACGGATCGTGTTCTTTCTTCTCTGAATGGATTCGTGGTGTGGAGAAGGTCCTGCAGGTGGCAAGGGTGCTAATGGAGAGGTTTCTACGTCACCGGGAACGAGCACCGGCGTCCATGGAGCAACAGTAGTTCAAGGAGAGTTCTTGGGCAGAGGAGGATGGGAGAGGGCATGAGGAGGTGGAAATGATAGAGGAGTCGTGGAGGACGTCTAGTCTCTTCAAAAATGAAAACGATTGAGATTTATGGTAGTTGAGAGGAGGGCGGAGAGTGGATGTACATTTTCTTCTTCTCTGTAATGTGTGCGCGTACGTGTGGGTGGAGGAAGGAGATGAAGTGATTGGGGTGGAAGAGAGGTGGAGGCGCATAATAAGGTGTCTCTAGTTTTTGAAACTGATGGAATTATGGGAGTAAGGGAGGAGGAATCGTTGGCTGCATGTTTCTTCTTCTGTGTAATGCTAACATACAGAGAAGAGGAAGGAGTAGAGGCGCTAGCTGGTGGGAGACATGGTCCGTACGGCCAGCCCATATATAAAGAAATATAGACAAGGAAAAAAAACATAGAGGGACGAGGTTGGGCTATAGCCCAGGAGAAAACATTCAAACATATGAGCTTGGCCATTAGAGAAGAAAGAAAAATAAGAAAGAGATGCAGGATGTATTGCGTGGAATTCGATTCGGAATTTAAGATAGTAAGAAAATAAAAATGATTTTCCTTTAGGAAAGGAAAAAAACTAGAAGGAATGAAAACTCAAGCAAATATCAAATGACTTAAATCCAAAGAAAAAAAGCGCATATTTAATATACCGAAGAAGAGAAAATAAAATCCAATTAAAAGAAAAGAGGTAAACACAATTTTAATTTAGGTCCACATTAGTTCAAATTAAATCATACAAATTTTAATAACTCAATTTAAGCTTTTGTTAACATACAACACAAACGAAATTTTCTGGTCCTACTTTTGGAAAACTTTTCCTAAACATTCCGAGAATCGGGATTTTACAGATCTACCCCCCTTAAAAGAAATCTCGTCCCCGAGATTCAGGCTGACTAAAGAGAATGGGGTTGGGTCAGCTTCATCTTCAACACTGTTCTTCTCAGAAACTTGTGGAACCATGGTTGATTCTGAACTTGGTGACATACAACTTTGGGGTCTTGGTTGAAGATATTTTGATTGTCGATGCTATCTCTAGCTTGCTCAAGGCATGGAAGCAGTCCTTCGATCTTGGCGATGGTAACCACACAACTTTGCAAGTGGTTGAATGTTCTTCGGTATTGCCTTCTTCTATATCAAGCTTTCGTGCGAATAGACTCATTGATCCGTCTTCAGGTTGAACTTATGGTAGGTGTAGTGAAGGTCTTCAAATCTTTGTTTTCTTTGCAAATGAAGGTCTTCAAATGTTGATCTCACCGTGAATGACCATCCTACCCCCTTTAAAGATGTTTTCCATGGGGTTCACATTGATAGTTGACCTCTAAGCATGACGTTGCAACTTCTTTCCTCTCAAATTGTCCTTCGGGTTTATAGAGAAGAGGGAAAGAGCATAAGAGGAGTAAGAGAATCCTACACAAGGAGGAGATACCCGAAGATAGCAAAATATAACACCCAGATAATCATTAAACTATCCAAATAAAACTCAAAAGGAACTCATTTTGGAAAATAGGGTTTTAGTATGACTGCATCGGAAAATACCAAAAAAATGCAGACAATACTCCACAAGAAAGGTTTTGCGTCTACAAGCTACGAGTTCTATCACTACAGGGTTGTTAACCACCTAATCCTATATGGCCGGTCACAATAATCTTGGGGCAAATCTTCGACTATGACGATTGGAGCAGGATTGACGGTTGCTACCTTCTCGAGGTCGCGGAGTGTCTCTCTTGGAAAATGTTGCTACTCAAAGCTTGAGGGGTTGAGTAAATCTTGAAATTTGGCACATCATGTGAAGTCTTCTGACTTTTCAACACCAAGGGCAGGGAAAAGGGTTTTCACATACTACGAAGAAGATGGTAGAGAAGTAGAGTTTAAATTTCAATTGAATACGATGAGATGACAATAGCAATAGTGAAGGAGAAGAGTACGAGAATGATCCTTTTCAAAATAGTTTTTCTATAAAAAATAGTCCTAAGGCTTTCCATTTCTTAACTAAGGCACGCGACTAGGTCGACATCGGCTCTGATACCACTTTTGTGAGAACCCGGAATTAACTTCCAGACCCTCCTGTCTATATTTCAACCCAGGATCATTGTTGACAACACAGCGAAATGATATCTTACACAATACATAAAAGGTATTACAATTTTAAATATATCTTGCCACAAGGCATACCTAGATAAATGTCTCATGACATTTATTACATTCAGAAAAATAGCGGAAAGTAAAATGCGTAGCGACTTCATCTCAGCCACAGGCGGTCGATGTAGTCCACGTGACCTCACTCCTACGGATCGCCATAGTTGCGTGGTCATCACCTTCGTCTTCATCAAACTCTGTTGTTCAACAAAAATATTGCCATGAGTACATTACGTACTCAACATGCCTCCCTCGGGAAGGTCCATTAGCTACATGTGGCTTAAAGGAAGGCTGTATGGCTCATTTGCTAAAAGCTAATTTTATTGAAAACAATATAGCAGTTGGATAAAAGTAGTTTTTTTAAGAACATGTTTTATCTCCAGATAACTTTCATCAAAGTGAGGATCCTCGATCAACTCACACTCTTCATAGATTCCAAGAATAGGGCAAAGAGGGAATAAGCAAGACAGGTCCTATGTCAAGAAGATTCATTGTCGTCCATGACCGTGGACACGGCTATTCGAATAGTTTACACTCTGCAGAGGTTGTCACTTTACCCACACGACCAATCCCGACTTGTTGCCACTAGTCTCGCTAGCGTAGTACACCATCTAGTATACCAGCAGGGAGATTGTGATAGGTCTTCATTAGAGCAAACTTACTGTGCCAAGCCCACTAGGTTTCAACACGGAAGTAACCGCAGTTTCATAGTCCGGGCCCCCCTTTTGTGCCGAGGATACTCCTCGCAAGGCACTATCCACCATCTGCGGTACGGCGATGACGACAATAAGAGTGAATTAACTAATTAACCAAGTTAGTGCCCATATAGCATGTGGCTGTACTGTTAATCACAATCTTCAAATCCAAGACTTATTAGGCCTCATGCGGCACGGACGACTGATTGCCCCCTTCAACTTGTGAAGGGCAGCCAATCGCTCCTTCAATCCTTGATTCAGCTGTCGCCCGCACCAGTATTTAGATGGTAAGTTTCACCCAGTAGAAGAGGGTAGAGAAGGTCAACAAGGGCCAACTGGCCTAGCTCAGCGATAAGTTTCAACTGTCAATGACTCAGAGGTCATTCATCAAAGCACCTATAGGGTGATAAGCATGGCTAAGCATTCTACTCTACCAGATACTATAATTCTACCAGGTGTCAAGCGAATAGGCGACAAGCGATCAAGGTAATCTGTCAATCGACACGCTAGCTACGAGATTAAAAAGCATGCATATGTAACCATAAAACACATGCAATTTAAAATCATAGGATAAGTATGATCAAAGAAGGAGGCATGCCTTCGTTGTTGAGTCCTTCTTCGGTAACCTGGTTATGTCCTTCTCCAACATCGTCACTCCCTACTCTTCGTAACGATAAGCAAAAGACTACAATAAATACCAAAGCAACAGTAAATCCAAATAACACCCAAAATAATTAAGAGTGGATGGATAACAAGATATTGATCAAGATGGAGATCTGAAATGAGGTAGCATGATAGGGAGGTATGAAAGGGATTCAAGAATTGGTGGGTTCAAGTTGACACGACTAAGGAAATCTTGGCGTCAGGACTAACGTTCTAATATGAACTATGATACTAACCACTAGTAGTGCCCACCACCCATATCGACTAACTTATATAGGAAACTACTATAACAAACATGATGGCATCAGCACACATGAAATGGAACCATCGAATGCTTTTAATACACAACCATAGCATGGCATGATAAAGTTAAACGTTAACCACCATAAATATTAGATATCTACTATTTAATAATGGTTAATTGCAATCAGTCATATACAACAACTATATAATCATTCATAAGCAAGTGTTGACAACCAAACAACATTATAAACCATACTAGTTATGCAATCAAACACCATTGAGCAATGAATTGAATTGATCTAGGTCTAGACCTAAATCATTATTAAAGAAAATAGGACCAAGTACATAACATCAGATCAATTCATTTGTCAAACAATTAACAAGAAACTATACAACACATGGAACAAAAGGATGAACAACTATCCTAGACATGATATGATTAGAGTGATAATCAACCACAAATAAATATTTAGATAACTCTAAATATTTATAATGGTTAAACATTAACTAAGGATTGAATCCACGAAGCATCTAATAGCAAGCGTTCCACAACAAAAGCCAACTAACACTAAGGTGAAAGGTAATCAAACCATTATGTAAGATGCACATCTACAAGGCATTGAATGGAGAATGACTAGAGGTCTTAACAAATAACACAAGCATCAGACATACGAGTGATCATGAGAAGATACTAAACTAGGACATTTGTCTTAATAATAAAGAACAACTAATACTAATGACCACTGGCAACAATTATCACCACATGCTTGCAATAATAAAGCACGATACACCATTGAGTGTGTCATCAAAGAACAACTCTACTGACCTGACATATGACTCATCCTAAGTATATGAGTCATAGCAACAAGTATTAAAACACTCTAAGACTAATATGTAATGAAGTTAAACATCTATAAGGAAGAACTAACTAAGCAACTATAACACACGCAACATCATAAGACATGAAAGATTACTTGCATGAAATAGTCTAGGCATCATAATGCAATAGAAAGGTAAACAAAATATATCAAACGCTAGGCTAACAACAATGCAATAACAAGATAAACTAATATGATGTCTAAACATGGATGGTCATCACACGAGATACCACACTACGATACCAATACAATACAATGCAACACCCAACTATTTTATAACGACTAACATAAATAGAAAGCATGGAAATAGGGCACAACACTATGAGACTAGTTGACATGCATGAACATGAAGCATGAAAGTAGCAACAACAATTGTGTTTATAACATGCAAACACATGAGAAATCATACTAAGCATGTAGGCAATTAACAACTAATCAAATCATGCCATCAACATATCAAGCAATATATTATACAAGAATGATAACAAGATGGTATGCATTCCTATGTTGTACAATCTACACTTGCAAATGCATAGTGGACAACTAGGCATGATCTAATACATTAATACATACACACAAACACACACACTCTATGCCATCTAGTTATACAATCACAATATCATGGCATGATATTGAAGCAAGAAGGAATCCTACTTAATAAAATTATATGAGATCATAAACTACTAACATGTACCTCTACCAAGCAAATATTAACCATATGATTGGTCGTACAAATAAATAGTACTGCTTTCGGTTAATCCTATTCTGCTGCATAGCCTGTCATTGTTGCTACTGTTGTTGATACCTTACCTGCAATCCTAAATGCCTAGTGTAGGATGCTAGTTTATCATCATTGGCCCTGCATTCTTGTCAGTCTGCCTTGCTATACTATCGGGCCGTGATCACTCGGGAGGTGATCACGGGTTATACTATACATATATACATACTATACAAATGGTGACTAAAGTCGGGTCGGCTCGAAGAGTACCCGCGAGTGATTCACGGATTGGGGGCTGAAAGGACCTTTGTCCCAACGGCCCTTTGTGTGGATCTTTGTGGCGGAGCGACAGGGCAGGTTGAGACCACCTAGGAGACAGGTGGGCCAGGCCCTGGTCGGCGTTCGCGTTTACTTCATAATAACACGTTTAACGAGATTGGATATTTGATCTGAGTCTGGCCACTGGCCTATACGCACTAACCAACTACGAGGGAGTAGTTATGGGTATCCCGGCATCGTGGTATCAGCTGAAGCCTTCTTGACGTCAGCGACTGAGCGGCACGCGCCGTGTTGGACCGCGCTAACGTAACCGCCGTGATCGTGTGGGTTGCTAGGTCTGCTCGCGGCCGCGTACGCAACGTGCAGGAGCGCACTGGGCGATGGGCCCAGACCCCAGAGTGCCTAGGATTAGTCCGGCGTGCTGACCTCTCTGTTGAGCCTAGGTGGGGCTGCGACGTGTGGATCTTCCGAGGCCGGGCATGACCCAGGAAAGTGTGTCCGGCCAAAGGGGATCGAGCGTGTTGGGGAATATGTGGTGCACCCCTGCAGGGAAGTTTATCTATTCGAATAGCCGTGTCCCTCGGTAAAAGGACGACCCGGAGTTGTATTCCGACCTCATGACAACTAGAAATGGATACTTAATAAAACACACCCTTACAAGTGACAGATATAACCCGGTGGTCGCTCTCTCGCATGGTGGCGACGAGAGGATCGACGGGTAGGATTATGCTTTACGTTGTTGTTTGGTTAACTTCCAACTAATCTCTTCTATTGCTTCAAGACGAAGGCTGCCAGAAGCGTAGTCTTCGACAGGACTAGCTATCCCCCTCTTATTCTGGCATTCTGCAGTTCAGTCCACCGATATTGCCTCTTTACACATATACCATGCATATGTAGTATAGATCCTTGCTTGCGAGTACTTTGGATGAGTACTCATGGTTGCTTTCCCCCTCCTTTCCCCCTTTCCCTTCTTGCTGGTTGTCGCAACCAGATGTTGGAGCCCAGGAGCCAGACGCCACCTACGACGACTACTACCACCAGGACGGAGCCTACTACTACGTCCAGGACGCCGACGACCAGGAGTAGTTAGGAGGATCCCAGGCAGGAGGCCCTGCGCCTGTTCGATCTGTTGTATCCCTGTTTGTGCTAGCCATCTTATGGCACCTTGTTTAACCTATGTCTGTACTCAGATATTGTTGCTTCCGCTGACTCGTCTATGATCGAGCATTTGTATTCGAGCCCTCGTGGCCCCTGGCTTGTATTATGATGCTTGTATGACTTATTTATGTTTTAGAGTTGTGTTGTGATATCTTCCCGCGAGTCCCTGATCTTGATCGTACACGTTTGCGTGCATGATTAGTGTACGATTGAGCCGGGGGCGCCACAAGTTGGTATCAGAGCCGACTGCCTGTAGGAATCCCCCTTTCCAATTCCTTGGCCGAAGTTGAGTCTAGACAAAGGAAACCGTTTTACTAACTTGGCTGTGTGGCTTACGGGCCCACATTGCCAACTGGGTGGTATTAGGATCTTTTATTCCTCGTCTATACTCTGGGACTCTGATCTCTCTTCTACTCGGGTTAAATGAAGTTTACTAACGCCGACACTTAGGATCTCGTAAATTCTGTCTACCCGGAGAGCTGGATATCTGTGCGATTTCCCTGTCGTTGATCTGATTAGTCTGATAATCATTTTCCTTTCCATTGTTTTGTTTAACCTTTCTCTCCGAGTTGTGTTAAACCTCTTATTGTCGTTTGACAAACTTGAATTTCCTCTGTTTCAGATGGACCGTTTGTTTCCACCGCGTCCTACGACACAGCTTGTGCTTCGCACTTGGGCTCGTAATACCCCTGGGTTTCCAGCTGTCCTGATCGCTCTCATGACCAGACTTGGCTACCGTTGGTACCCTGAGTACTTGGTTTATGAGGTTTACCGCGAGTTCAACCAGGAACAGTACTATGCTGAAGTTCGGATTTATGATCAGCAGAACAACTCAGACACCGAGCTACACCTTTTTCACGGATTAGGCGTGACGATTGAGATGACAGTCCTATACTGCACCGCGTCTGCCTCCACCACCTAGGCAGCCAGGACTTCCATCTCCACCACCCCGAGCTCCTGCTCCCAATCCCAATGATAGTCTGTGCTACAAGTGTGGGCAGCCAGGTCATTTTTCCAGGAACTGCATTCAGAACCAGAACCAACTGGCACTTCCTGCAACTGGCCGTAGGAACAATCAGCCTCGCAACAACAATGCCAAGTCTTATGGGCGTATTCAGGCCAACCACACCGATTTCAATGAAGCTCAGGACCAGCCTGCCACCGTGATGGGTACTCTCCTTGTTAATTCAGTACCAGCTTCTGTTTTATTTGATTCGGGAGCATCGCATTCATTCATGTCCGAAGAATTTGCATACAAACACGACATTAAATGTGAGGTCATGAACACTGCAATAGTAATACACACCCCCGCGGGTCAATGTCAAACCTCCATGGGCAGCAACGACGTCACCGTTGAAATTGAAGGGCTGGAGTTTCATGCCTCCCCTTTCATACTAAAGTCTTGTAGTATCGACCTCATTCTCGGAATGGATTGGTTGAAAGCGCATACTGCTTCTATAGTTTGCGCCACGAAGATCGTCCATCTTCTACACCCTTCTGATGAAATAATAAGCTACCAGGCTCAAATCATCCAAAATGCCGAGGCGAGACTTTATGCCTTGAATGCGTTAAACGCATCACCACTTGAAGGCATCGAGAACATTCCAGTTGTTCGCGAATTCCAAGGTGTTTTCCCAGAAGAACTCCCAGGGATACCCCCTGCTCGAGCTGTCGAATTTGTCATCGACTTGAAACCAGGCACCACTCCTATCGCCAAGCGACCCTACAAGATGCCGCCGCATGAACTCCTTGAACTTAAGGAGGAAATCGACGCTTCACTTCGTAAGGGTTTCATTCGCCCAAGTTCCTCTGCTTGTGGAGCACCTTCTCTCTTTGTCAGGAAGAAGGATGGATCAAACCGATTGGTCCAAGATTACCGTCCTATTAACCAAGCAACTATCCAGAACAAATATCCCCTTCCTCGGATAAACGATCTGTATGATCAACTGGCGGGTTCATCAGTGTTCTCTAAACTCGACTTAAGGTTGGGTTACCACCAGATCCGTGTTCGTGAAGAGGATATCCCAAAGACCGCCTTCGTTACTCGATATGGCTCATACGAGTACACTGTCATGTCATTCGGCTTAACCAATGCTCCCGCCACATTCTCCCGCCTGATGAATTATATATTCATGGAATACCTTAACAAGTTCGTCGTGGTTTACCTGGATGATATCCTAGTATACTCCAAGAACAAAGAGGAACATGCTGAACATCTTCGACTTGTTCTGGAAAAACTTCGAGAGCATCAACTATATGCTAAGTTTTCCAAGTGTGAATTCTGGCTTCCCGAAGTAACATACCTTGGGCATGTCATCTCCAAGGATGGTATTGCCGTCAACCCCGAGCGAGTTCAGGCTATTCTTGATTGGGCTCCTCCAAAGAACGTCAAGCAAGTTCGAAGTTTTCTCGGACTCGCCAGCTATTGCCGTCGATTTGTCGAGAACTTCTCCAAGATCGCCAAGCCCCTGACTAACCTGCTTCATAAAGGCGTCAAGTTCGATTGGACGGAAAAGTGTCAGGAAAGTTTCCAGACGCTCAAAGACAAGCTGACTTCTGCCCCAGTGCTTGCCCCTCCTGATTCCCAGAAGGATTTTGTCATCTATTGTGATGCATCCCGTCAAGGACTAGGCGGTGTCCTAATGCAAGACCGCAGAGTAATTGCTTATGCTTCGCGTCAATTGCGTCCGCACGAAGAGAATTACCCAGTACATGACCTCGAGCTTGCTGCCGTCATCCATGCACTAAAACAGTGGCGACATTACCTTCTCGGTAATCGTTGCGAGATCTACACCGATCATCAAAGTCTGAAGTATCTGTTCACTCAGCCAGACCTGAACCTCCGTCAACAGAGATGGATGGAGACCGTAGCGGATTTTAACTTGGGTATTTCTTATACCCCTGGCAAGGCTAATGTAATGGCCGATGCCTTGAGCCGCAAGTCTTATTGCAGTCACCTCCAGTTTCACGAAGTTCAACCTTCGCTTATTGAAGAATTCAGAAAGCTGAATCTCCACATTGTTCCTCCTGGAGCACTCGCTCCCCCTCCTGAAGGCTCCTACAAAATGAACCTCCACGTTGTTTCCCAGGGTTCTCTTAATACCCTGGTTGTTAAACCAGATCTCGTGGACAGCATCAAGACGCTGCAGGGTTATGACTCTCAAGCCCACAAGATTAAGCGCTATCTCGCTGAAGGAAGGCCTTCGTTCTTCACTATTGATGATACTGGCACCTTGTTCTTTAAAAGTCGTCTAGTGGTCCCCTCTAAAGGTAACCTGGGTATGACTCAGGAGGTCATGCAAGAAGCTCACGACACTCCGTTGTCTATTCATCCCGGCAGTACCAAGATGTACCAAGACATCCGTCAAAGATTCTGGTGGTCAAACATGAAGCAAGACATTGCTCGCTATGTTGCTGAATGTGATGTTTGCCGTCGCGTCAAAGCAGAACATCAAAGGCCCGCCGGAACTCTGCAACCAATTGCTGTTCCTGAATGGAAATGGGACCATGTTGAAATGGACTTTATCACTGGGTTTCCCAAATCACAGAAAGGTAATGATGCTATTCTTGTCGTCATTGACCGACTTTCCAAAGTTGCACATTTTCTAGCCGTCAAAGAGATGATCACTGCTAGTCAGCTCGCAACTCTCTACATGTCCAGAATTGTTTCACTTCATGGTATTCCACTGGTTATCAGTTCAGACCGTGGCAGCTTATTCACTTCAAGATTCTGGGCAAGTTTCCAAGAAGCTATGGGAACTCATCTGTCCTTCAGCACCGCTTTTCACCCTCAGTCTCAAGGACAAGTTGAACGAGTCAACCAAGTTCTCGAAGACGTGCTTCGAGCTTGTGTCATATCCTTCGGAAGGAAATGGGAAGAATCTCTCCCATATGCCGAATTCTCTTACAATAACAGCAATCAAGCCAGTCTGAAGATGGCCCCCTTCGAAGTATTGTACGGACGAAAGTGCCGAACCCCTCTGAATTGGTCAGAAACTGGGGAACGTCCACTCTTCGGTCCGGATATTATCCAACTTGCCGAAGATCAAGTTCGCGTTGTCCGCGAGCATTTGAAGACTGCTCAGTCACGTCAAAAGAGTCAGTATGACCGCAAACACAAAGATATGGTCTATCAACCTGGCGAAAAGGCTTATCTTCGAGTCACACCGATGAAAGGTACACACCGATTCGGGATCAAGGGCAAGCTAGCTCCTCGCTATATTGGTCCTTTCACTGTTCTTGAAAGGCGTGGTAGAGTGGCATATCAGTTGGAACTTCCACCGAACCTTTCTCAGGTTCACGATGTGTTCCACGTATCACAACTCCGCCGCTGCTTCAAAGACCCTATCCGCGGAGTAGATCACGAATTGCTTGAACTGCGACAAGACCTCTCTTATAGAGAGCATCCGGTCCGCATTCTCGATCAAGCCGAGCGTCGCACACGCCAGAAGGTTATCAAGTTCCTCAAGGTTCAGTGGTCAAACCATTCTGAGGATGAAGCCACTTGGGAACGCGAGGATCGTCTTCGCGATGAATACCCCGCTTTGTTTCTTTCTACCTCCTAAATCTCGGGACGAGATTTCTTGTAGTGGAGGAGATTTGTAACACCCCCTGTATTAAGCTACAGAGATCACCCTTTTGATGAGGCCATGTCATCATGATTAATAGTGCATAATCATCATTAGCATAATATTGCATTTCAACTCCTAAGTCAAATTCAAATTTAAATGAAAGTGGAGTATAAAAGTTGTCCAACATAGAAACTAAAATGTCAGATAAGTAACAAATATTCCAGAGGCTATTCTAAAATTGAAACCAACATCATTGGAATTGGATAAGTGACTCGAACAACCTCAAACAGTGGATAAAGATGGTATTTAATAACCATTTATTAAATCTGAAATAAATATGGAATTATGTTTTGTCCAAACTAATTTTAGGTGTTGAGGAATAATGCAATGGTATTTATGAAATAGGTCACACTTTTTACAAAAACCATTTGGGGCCTAAACATTTAACAGTAAAGAAAAGGGAAAAGAAACAGAAAAACAAAAGAAAAGAAAAGGCCCCCCTGGCCAACTGGGCCAGGCGGCCCAGCTGGCCGACCCACCTGGCCCAACTGGCCGGCCCAGCCCCATCCCCTGCCTTATCCCCATGGGGGGGGAAACCCTAACCAGCCACCCCCCCCACTTCCCCCCTCTCCCCCGATTGGATCGGGATCGAGAGGTGGAGGTCGCCGCGACGCCCCGACCCTGCCGCCCGACGCCGCCCCGTTGCCATTGCCGTTGGACGCCGTCGCCGGAGCGCTCCCCCGCCGGCCTGCTTCTCCTCTCCGCCGTCGTCCCCGTCTTCCTCCTCGCGCTCCACTGCCCCGTCCCTACGCTCCCTCGGTGAGGCCCCCGGTCCTCCTCTCTCGCTCGCCTGCCGCGCTCCCGCCGCGCCCACCGTTGCTCCGCTCCGGCCGTGACCACGCCTCGCGCGCTCCGGCCCCGCGCTCACCGCGGTCGGGCCGTGCCCTGGCCATGCGCCGCGCCGTCCGGCCGTGCCCGTCGCCCAGCGGTCACCGCGCCCAGCGCCTCGCCCCGCTGAGGCCTCTCTGCCTCGCCGGCCCCTACTCACTACCCCGCGCGCTGCCTGCGCCTCACCCTCGCCTACCTCTGCCGCCAGTCCCACCTCGCCCCTCTACGCCGCCTCCGGCCACCGGTCCTCCCCCCCCCGCGGCTCCAGCCGCGCCGTGGCCGCCGGCCGCGCACCCTCGCGGCCATCTCCCGCGACCGGCGATGGCGCCCTGGCGCGCCCCATCGCCCGTGCCCGTTCGAGCGGGTTCGCCCGCCCGTTACCCGTACCCAGCGCCCGTTAAGTCCCCCTGGCCCATTGACATGTGGGGCCCAGCCCCAGAACGTTTTAATAAAAAGGAAATAAAAATAAAAATAAAAATAATAAAAATAATTAATTAATTAGTTAATTAATCCTGATTAGGTTAATTTAACTAACTAATTAGTGTTAATTAAACAGTAATATAATTAGTTAACCCTAATTAATTTAACAGTCTATGACAGGTGGGACCCACCCTGTCAGGGCGCCTGCTGACATCAGCATGATGTCATGCTGACATCATCGCAGCACTGTTTCGGATAATGTTGAATTAAATAATTAATTAAAATTTCAGAAATTAATAAAAACTTTAGAAAATCATATCTTTTAAACCGTAACTCCGATGAAAATATTTTATACATGAAACTTGCTCAGAACGACGATACGAACCCGGATACGCCCTCGGTATCTCCGTCAGACGCCCGCAGCTATGAGAACGTTGAACAATTAGACCGATTTCGATAAATGAATAGTGTCCAACTTTAATTAAATAAATCCGAATAAATTCCTAAATTAACTAAATCGCTTAGTTAGGCTGTATATCACCCCGGCATATCATTTAGACATGTCATGCATCCCTGTTGCATTATTGCCGTGTGTTTACTGTTTCTTCCCCCTCTTCTCTTCGGTAGACTACGAGACCGACGCAGCTGCTGGTGCCCCGACCGACTACGTTGTTGACGACCCCTACTTGCCAGAGCAACCAGGCAAGCCCCCCCCCCTTGATCACCAGATATCGCCTATTCTCCTCTATACTGCTTGCATTAGAGTAGTGTAGCATGTTACTGCTTTCGGTTAATCCTATTCTGCTGCATAGCCTGTCATTGTTGCTACTGTTGTTGATACCTTACCTGCAATTCTAAATGCCTAGTGTAGGATGCTAGTTTATCATCATTGGCCCTGCATTCTTGTCAGTCTGCCTTGCTATACTATCGGGCCGTGATCACTCGGGAGGTGATCACGGGTTATACTATACATATATACATACTATACAAATGGTGACTAAAGTCGGGTCGGCTCGAAGAGTACCCGCGAGTGATTCACGGATTGGGGGCTGAAAGGACCTTTGTCCCAACGGCCCTTTGTGTGGATCTTTGTGGCGGAGCGACAGGGCAGGTTGAGACCACCTAGGAGACAGGTGGGCCAGGCCCTGGTCGGCGTTCGCGTTTACTTCATAATAACACGTTTAACGAGATTGGATATTTGATCTGAGTCTGGCCACTGGCCTATACGCACTAACCAACTACGCGGGAGTAGTTATGGGTATCCCGGCGTCGTGGTATCAGCTGAAGCCTTCTTGACGTCAGCAACTGAGCGGCGCGCGCCGTGTTGGACCGCGATAACGTAACCGCCGTGATCGTGTGGGTTGCTAGGTCTGCTCGCGGCTGCGTACGCAACGTGCAGGAGCGCACTGGGCGATGGGCCCAGACCCCAGAGTGCCTAGGATTAGTCCGGCGTGCTGACCTCTCTGTTGAGCCTAGGTGGGGCTGCGACGTGTGGATCTTCCGAGGCCGGGCATGACCCAGGAAAGTGTGTCCGGCCAAAGGGGATCGAGCATGTTGGGGAATATGTGGTGCACCCCTGCAGGGAAGTTTATCTATTCGAATAGCCGTGTCCCTCGGTAAAAGGACGACCCGGAGTTGTATTCCGACCTCATGACAACTAGAAATGGATACTTAATAAAACACACCCTTACAAGTGACAGATATAACCCGGTGGTCGCTCTCTCGCATGGTGGCGACGAGAGGATCGACGGGTAGGATTATGCTATACGTTGTTGTTTGGTTAACTTCCAACTAATCTCTTCTATTGCTTCAAGATGGAGGCTGCCAGAAGCGTAGTCTTCGACAGGACTAGCTATCCCCCTTTTATTCTGGCATTCTGCAGTTCAGTCCACCGATATTGCCTCTTTACACATATACCATGCATATGTAGTATAGATCCTTGCTTGCGAGTACTTTGGATGAGTACTCACGGTTGCTTTCCCCCTCCTTTCCCCCTTTCCCTTCTTGCTGGTTGTCGCAACCAGATGTTGGAGCCCAGGAGCCAGACGCCACCTACGACGACTACTACCACCAGGACGGAGCCTACTACTACGTCCAGGACGCCGACGACCAGGAGTAGTTAGGAGGATCCCAGGCAGGAGGCCCTGCGCCTGTTCGATCTGTTGTATCCCTGTTTGTGCTAGCCATCTTATGGCACCTTGTTTAACCTATGTCTGTACTCAGATATTGTTGCTTCCGCTGACTCGTCTATGATCGAGCATTTGTATTCGAGCCCTCGTGGCCCCTGGCTTGTATTATGATGCTTGTATGACTTATTTATGTTTTAGAGTTGTGTTGTGATATCTTCCCGTGAGTCCCTGATCTTGATCGTACACGTTTGCGTGCATGATTAGTGTACGATTGAGCCGGGGGCGCCACACGTAGTGTGGTATCTCGTGTGATGACCATCCATGTTTAGACATCATATTAGTTTATCTTGTTATTGCATTGTTGTATGCCTAGCGTTTGATATATTTTGTTTACCTTTCTATTGCATTATGATATGCCTAGACATATTTCATGCAAGTAATCTTTCATGTCTTATGATGTTGCGTGTGTTATAGTTGCTTAGTTTAGTTCTTCCTTATAGATGTTTAACTTCATTACATCTTAGTCTTATGAGTGTTTTAATACTTGTTGCTATGACTCGTATACTTAGGATGAGTCATATGTCAGGTCAGTAGAGTTGTGCTTTGATGACACACTCAATGTGTGTATCGTGCTTTATTATTGCAAGCATGTGGTGATAATATTGTTGCCAGTGGTCATTAGTATTAGTTGTTCTTTATTATTAAGACAAATGTCCTAGTTTAGTATCATCTCATGATCACTCGTATGTCTGATGCTTGTGTTATTTGTTAAGACCTCTAGTCATTCTCCATTCACATGCCTTGTACGCTGTGCATCTTACTATTAATGGTTTCATTACCTTTCACCTTAGTGTTAGTTTGGCTTTTGTTGTGGAAAGCTTGCTATTAGATGCTTCGTGGATTCATATCCTTTAGTTAATGTTTGACCATTATAAATATTTAGAGTTATCTAAATATTTATTTGTGGTTGATTATCGCTCTTAATCATATCATGTCTAGGATAGTTGTTCATCCTTTTGTTCCATGTGTTGTATAGTTTCTTGTTAATTGTTTGACAAATGAATTGATCTGATGTTATGTACTTGGTCCTATTTTCTTTTAATAATGATTTAGGTCTAGACCTAGATCAATTCAATTCATGTTGCTCAATGGTGTTTGATTGCATAACTAGTATGGTTTATAATGTTGGTTTGGTTGTCAACACTTGCTTATGAATGATTATATAGTTGTTGTATATGACTGATTGCAATTAACCATTATTAAATATTTAGATTATCTAAATATTTATGGTGGTTAACGTTTACCTTTATCATGCCATGCTATGGTTGTTTAGTTAAAATGCATTCGATGGTTCCATTTCATGTGTGGTGATGCCATCATGTTTGTTATAGTAGTTTCCTATATAAGTTAGTCAATATGGGTGGTGGGCACTACTAGTGGTTAGTATTATAGTTCATATTAGAACGTTAGTCCTGACCGCCAAGATTTCCTTAGTCGTGTCAACTTGAACCCCACCAATTCGTTGAATCCTCTTTCATACCTCCCTATCATGCTACCTCATTTCAGAATCTCCATCTTGATCAATATCTTGTTATCCATCCACTCTTAATTATTTTGGATGTTATTTGGATTTACTGTTGCTTTGGTATTTATTGTATGTCTTTTGCTATCATTACGAAGAGTAGGGAGTGACGATGTTGGAGAAGGACATAACCAGGTTACCGAAGAAGGACTCAACAATGAAGGCATGCCTCCTTCTTTGATCATACTTATCCTATGTTTTATAAATTGCATTGTTATTTATGGTTACTATATGCATGCTTTTTAATCTCGTAGCTAGCATGTCGATTGACAGATTACCTTGATCCGCTTGTCGCCTATTCACTTGACACCTGAGTAGAATTATAGTATTCTGGTAGAGTAGAATGCTTAGCCATGCTTATCACCCTATAGGTGCTTTGATGAATGACCTCTGAGTCATTGACAGTTGAAACTTATCGCTGAGCTAGGCCAGTTGGCCCTTGTTGACCTTCTCTACCCTCTTCTACTCTGGGTGAAACTTACCATCTAAATACTGGTGCGGGCGACAGCTGAATCAAGGATTGAAGGAGCGATTGGCTGCCCTTCACAAGTTGAAGGGGGCAATCAGTCGTCCGTGCCGCATGAGGCCTAATAAGTCTTGGATTTGAAGATTGTGATAACAGTACAGCCACATGCTATATGGGCACTAACTTGGTTAATTAGTTAATTCACTCTTATTGTCGTCATCGCCGTACCGCAGATGGGATAGCTGCCTTGCGAGGAGTATCCTCGGCACAAAAGGGGGGCCCGGACTATGAACTGCGGTTACTTCCGTGTTGAAACCTAGTGGGCTTGGCACAGTAAGTTTGCTCTAATGAAAGACCTCGTCACAATCTCCCTGTCGGTATACTAGATGGTGTACTACGCTAGCGACGGCTAGTGGCAACAAGTCGGGATTGTGTCGTGTGGGTAAAGTGTACAACCTCTGCAGAGTGTAAAACTATTCGAATAGCCTTGTCCACGGTCATGGACGACACATGAATCTTTCTTGACATACAGGACCTGTCTTGCTTATTCCCTCTTTGCCCCTATTCTTGGAACCTATGAAGAGTGTGAGTTGATCGAGGATCCTCACTTTGATGAAAGTTATTCTGGAGATAAAACATGTTTTCATAAAAAATCTGCTTTTATCCAACTGCTATATTGTTTTCGAATAAAATTAGCTTTTATGCAGATGAGCCATACAGCCTTCCTTTGAAGCCACATGTAGCTAATAGACCTTCCCCGAGGGAGGCATGTTGAGTACGTAATGTACTCATGGCAATATTTTTGTTGAACAACAGAGTTTGATGAAGACGAAGGTGATGACCACGACAACTATGGCGATCCGTAGGAGTGAGGTCACGTGGACTACATCGACCGCCTGTGGCTGAGATGGAGTCGCTACGCATTTTACTTTCCGCTGTTTTTCTGAATGTAATAAATGTCGTGAGACATTTATCTAGGTATGCCTTGTGGCAAGATATATTTAAAATTGTAATACCTTTTATGTATTGTGCAATGATATCATTTCGCTGTGTTGTCAACAATGATCCTGGGGTTGACAAATATACACAGGAGGGTCTGGAAGTTAATTCCGGGTTCTCACAGTGTCATGGTTTGAATAATGTCAATATCAACATTAATAGGTGTACCTGAGACATAGTGCTTAATTCTTTGTCCATTGACCACCTTTGGATTAGTGCCTTCGGCATTATTGATCTTAATAGCTCCAGAGCGATAAACTTCTTCAATGATATATGGTCCTTCCCACTTGGAGAGAAGTTTTCCTGCAAAAAATCTAAAACGAGAATTGTACAATAGAACATATTCACCCTCTTTGAATTCCTGGTTTTGGATTCTTTTGTCATGCCATCTTTTAACTTTTTCTTTAAACAATTTAGTATTTTCGTAGGCTTGGGTTCTCCATTCATCTAATGAGCTAATATCAAATAACCTATTTTCACTGGAAAGTTTGAAATCATGATTGGGTTCTTTAATTGCCCAATATGCTTTATGTTCCAACTCAAGAGGCAAATGACAAGCTTTTCCGTATACCATTTTATAAGGAGACATACCCATATGATTTTTATAAGCTGTTCTATAAGCCCAAAGTGCATCATCAAGTTTCTTAGACCAATTCTTTCGATATCTGTTGGCAGTCCTTTGCAATATTAACTTTATTTCTCTATTGCTCAACTCAACTTGACAACTAGATTGAGAGTGATAAGGGCATGCAATTCTATGGTTGACAACATATTTAGCAAGCAGTTTACGAAAAGCACCATGAATAAAATGTGAACCACCATCAGTCATTAAATATCTAGGGACCCCAAACGTTGGGAAAATAACTTCTTTAAGCATTTTAATGGAGGTGTTATGATCAGCACTACTAGTTAGAATAGCTTCTACCCACTTAGTGACATAATCAACAGCAACCAAAATATGTGTATACCCATTAAAGGAAGGAAAAGCTCCCATATAATCAAAACCCCAAACATCAAATGGTTCAATAACAAGTGAATAATTCATAGACATTTCCTAATGTCTACCAATATTACCAATTCTTTGACATTCATCACAAGATAAAACAAACTTACGAGCATCCTTGTAAAGAGTAGGCCAATAAAAACCAGATTGTAATACCTTATGTGCAGTTCTATCTTCCGCATGGTGTACTCCATAGGCTTCAGACTGACATTTCCGTAGGATTTGCACTAGTTCATGCTCAGGTATACAACATCTAATAATACCATCTGCTCCTTTATAAAGATGTGGGTCATCCCAAAAGTAATGTCTTAAATCAAAGAAGATTTTTTTCTTTTGTTGGTATGTAAAATTATGTGGTATAAATTTAGCAACAATATAATTAGCATAGTCTGCTTACCAAGGAGTATTACGAGAAGCATTTATGATAGCAAGTTGTTCATCGAGGAAGCTATCATCAATATGTAGTGGGTCATCAAGAATATTTTCTAACCTAGACAAGTTATCAGCTACGGGATTATCAACTTCTTTCCTATTAGTGATATGCAAGTCAAATTCTTGTAGCAAAAGAACCCACCTAATGAGTCTAGGTTTAGCATCTTTCTTTTCCATAAGGTATTTAATAGCAGCATGATCAGTGTGAACAGTCACATTAGAATCGACTATGTAAGATTTGAATTTATCACAAGCAAACACAACTGCTAGAAATTCTTTCTCAGTAGTAGCATAATTTCTTTGAGCACTGTCTAGAGTCTTACTAGCATAATGGATAACATTTATTTTTTATCAACTCTTTGTCCTAGAACAGCACCAACAACATAATCACTAGCATCACACAAAATTTCAAAAGGCAAGTTCCAATCTGGTGGTTGAACAATAGGTGCAGAGGTCAAGGCTTTCTTAAGTGTTTCAAAGGCTTCAACACAATCATCATCGAAAACAAATGGAATCTCTTTTTGCAAGAGATTAGTAAGAGGCCTAGAAATTTTAGAGAAGTATTTAATAAATCATCTATAGAAGCCAGCATTACCAAGGAAACTTCTTATACCTTTAACATCTTTAGGACATGGCATTTTCTCAATTGCATCAACTTTAGCTTTATCCGCCTCAATACCTCGTTCGGAAATTTTATGCCCCAAGACAATACCTTCATTCACCATAAAATGGCACTTCTCCCAATTCAAGATAAGATTAGTTTGTTCAGATCTCTGCAAAACTCGATCGAGGTTGCTTAAGAAATCATCAAAAGAAATTCCATAAACGGAAAAAAATCATCCATGAAAACCTCGACAATCTTTTCAAAAAAGTCAGAGAATATAGCAGTCATACATCTTTGAAAGGTAGCAGGTGCATTACATAAACCAAAAGGCATACATCTATAAGCATAAGTTCCAAAAGGACAAGTAAAGGTGGTTTTCTCTTGATCAGGTTGCAATACAGGTATTTGAGAGAAACCAGAATAACCATCAAGAAAGAAAAAGTGTGTGTGCTTAGATAATCTTTCTAACATTTGATCAATAAAAGGCAAAGGGTAATGATCTTTCTAGTGGCTTTGTTTAATTATCTGAAATCAATTACCATTATATAACCAGTCACAATTCTTTGTGGGATAAGTTCATTTTTATCATTAGGAACAACAGTAATGCCTCCTTTCTTAGGGACACAATGAACATGACTTACCCATCTACTATCAGCTATTGGATAAATTATACCTGCTTCCAAAAGCTTTAATATTTCAGTTCTTACCACTTCCTTCATCTTAGGATTTAATCGTCACTGATGGTCAACAACTGGTTTAGCATCGGGTTCCACATTAATCTTGTGCTGACAAAGAGTGGGACTGATGCCCTTAAGATCATCAAGAGTATATCCAATAGCAGCACGGTGCTTCCTCAGAGGTTTTAATAATCTCTTTTCTTCATGCTCTGTAAGGTTAGCACTAATAATAACAGGATATATATTCTTTTCATCAATATAAGCATATTTTAAAGTATCAGGTAATTGTTTCAATTCAAGCACAGGATCACCCTTAGGTGGAGGAGGGCCTCCTAGAGTTTAAACAGGCAAATTTTGTTTAAGAATAGGTCGTTGATCAAAGAACATCTTCTCTATTTCATTTCTTTCATGCACATGCATATCATTTTCATGGTTTAGGAAATATTGTTCTAACGGATCAGTAGGTGGTACGGCAATGGAAGCAAGACCAATTATTTCAACCTTACTAGGCAATTCTTTATCATGAGGTTGCCTATGAAACTTAGAGAAATTAAACTCATGAGACACATCGCCAAAATTAACACTAAAAATTTCTTTATTGCAATCTATCATAGCATTAACAGTGTTCAAGAAAGGTCTACCAAATATTATGGGACAAAAATCATCTTGTGGAGAACCAAGGACTAGAAAATCAGTAGGGTATTTTATTGCCCCACACAAGACTTCAACATCTCTAACAATCCCAAGTGGTGTGATAAAATCTCTATTAGCAAGCTTAATAGTAACATCAATATCTTCTATTTCAGCAGGTGCAATATCATTCATAATTTCTTCGTATAGAGTAAAAGGGATAGCACCCAAATCACATAAGCCATGATAACAATGATCTCCTATTTTAACAGAGACAACAGGCATGCCAACAATGGGTTTATTCTTATCTTTAGTATCTAGTTTGGCAATTCTAGCAGCTTCACCACAGAAGTAAATAACATGCCCTTCAATATTATCAACCAAGAGATCTTTAACCATAGCAATACTAGGTTCTACTTTAATTTGTTTGGCGGTCTAGGTGCTCTAATATTACTTTTGTTAACCACTGTTGAAACCTTAGCATGTTCCTTTATACTTACAGGGAAAGGTGGTTTTTCAATATAAGTAGTAGGCATAACTGGATCAACATTGTAAATGATAGTTTCATCTTTAACTATAACTGGCACCTCAATCTTTTCTTTAACAAGTGGATGAAATTTAAACCATTTCTCCTTAGGGAGATCAACATGAGTAGCAAATGATTCACAAAAAGAGGCTACTATCACAGAGTCAAGTCCATATTTAGGGATAAACTTGTGAAAAGCATCGGTATCCATAAAAGATTTAACACAATCAAACTTAAGTGTTATACCTGACCCATTACCTTTGTCATGCTACCAATCTTCAGAGTTATGTTTAATTCTTTCCAGAAGGTTCCATCTGAATTCAATAGTTTTCTTCATAAAAGAGCCAGCCGAAGAAGAATCGAGCATGGTTTGATTATCATGAGAAAGCCGAGCATAAAAATTCTGTAAGATAATTTCCTTCGAGAGCTCATGACTGGGGCATGTATACATCATGTATTTAAGCCTCCCCCAAGCTTGAGCGATACTTTATCCTTCACGAAGCCAAAAATTATATATATAAATTAGATCATGATGAACTAGATGCATAGGATAAAACTTTTGATGAAATTCCAATTTCGGTCGATTCCAGTCCTAGGCTCCAATATCATCACATAGCCTATACCATGTCAATGCTTTTCCCCCAAAGATAAAGGGAAAACCTTCTTTTTAACTTCATCTCCGGGTAAACCTGCAAGCTTAAATAATCCACAAACTTCATCCACATAGATTAGGTGCATATCAGGATGTAGTGTTCCATCTCCTGCATAAGGATTACCTAGCAGTTTCTCTATCATACCCGAAGGAATCTCATAACCAATATTTTAAGTAGGTGTAGTAGGTTGAGGAGCAACTCTTTGTGCTTCCGGATGAGGTGAAGATACCCCGAACAAACCCCTCAAAGGATTGTTTTCCATAGTAACAAGTAACAGTAAATTTCAGCACGTAATATAAATTTTCCTTACCAAATTCCACTCATTAGAAGCGCTTCACTCCCCGACAATGGTGCCAGAAAAGAGTCTTGATGACCCACAAGTATAGGGGATCAATCATAGTCCTTTCAATAAGTAAGAGTGTCGAACCCAACGAGGAGCAGAAGGAAATGACAAGCGGTTTTCAGCAAGGTATTTTCTGCAGGCACTGAAGTTGTCGGTAATAGATAGTTTGATAGGAAGATAATTTGTAATGAGCAAGTAATAGTAACAATAACAAAAGTGCAGCAAGGTAGCCCAATACTTTTTGTAGTAAAGGACAGGCCGGAACGGTCTCTAATAATAAGTAAAACGTTCTTGAGGACACATGGGAATTTCATCTAGTCACTTTCATCATGTTTGTTTGATTCGCATTCGCTACTTTGATAATTTGATATGTGGGTGGACCGGTGCTTGGGTTCTATTCTTACTTGAACAGGCCTTTCACTTATGATTAACCCCTCTCGCAAGCATCCACAACTACGAAAGAAGTAAGATAAAATCTAACCATAGCATTAAACATATGGATCCAAATCAGCCCCTTACGGAATAGCGCATAAACTAGGGTTTAAGCTTCTGTCACTCTAGAAACCCATCATCTAATAACTCTCCACATTGCATTCCCTTAGGCCCAAAGATGGTGAAGTGTCATGTAGTCGACGTTCACATAACACCAATAAGGGAATCACAACATACACATCATCAAAATATCGAACGAATACCAAATTCACATGATTACTTATGATAAGACTTCTCCCATGTCCTCAAGAACAAAAGCAACTACTCACAAATCATATTCATGCTCAAGATCAGAGGGATAATAAATAGCATAATGGATCTGAACATATAATCTTCCACCAAATAAACCAACTAGCATCAACTACAAGATATAATCAACACTACTAGTCACCCACAGGTACCAATCTGAGGTTTTGATACAAAGATTGAACACAAGAGATGAACTAGGGCTTTGAGACGAGATGGTGTTGTTGAAGATGTAGGTGAAGATTGGTCCTCCCAAGATGAGAGGGTTGTTGGTGATGATGATGGCTTCGATTTCCCCCTCCCGGAGGGAAGTATCCTCGGCGGAATCGCTCCACCGGAGAGCAAAAGTGCTTCTGCCCAGGTTCCGCCTCGAGGCGGCGGCGCTCCATCCTGAAAGTCCTCTCTTTATTATTTCTAGGTCAAATAGGCTTATATACCAGAAGATGGGCACCGGAGGCTGGCCAGGGGCCCCACTACCCACTAGGGCGCGCTAGGCGGGGTAGGTGCATCTTGGTGCCTAGTGGGCACCTGGGTGGCCCCCTCTGGTATTTCTTTTCTCTAGTATTTTTTATATATTCCAATATAAATCTCCGTAAAATTTTAGCTCATTTGGAGATGTGCAGAATAGGTATCTCTGACATAGCTTTTTCAGGTCCAGAATTCCAGCAGCCGACAATCTCCCTATTTGTATAAACCTTGCATATTATGAGAGAAAAGGCATTAGAATTACTCCACAAAGTGTTATATTGAATGAAAACACTATAAATAACAGTAGGCAAACATGATGCAAAATTGACGTATCAGCTAACATTTGGTGTGGTGGATTTTTATATGATGATGAAGATGTTTGCAAAATTTGAGATCAAATGGTTGAGTGGAAATTGCACTTCATGTAGAAACTTATTCTCTGGTCCACTTCTTTGGAAATTCACTATGGTCAACTGGAGTGGTGGATTTTTATGAAATTGGCGTGGTGGTGTCTTTTTGTCAAGGTTGATCACCTTAGACAAATGTGGGAGTAAATGGATGGGTAAAAAAATACTTCCTTCACAAAGTGGTGGTGTCGACAAAAAGTTTGTGGAAGGATCTACGGGTGATGGATGATGATCAAAATTTCTGATGCTCCATTATGGGGAATGGAGACTATCCTGTCTCCAATTCTTGTGCTTCGCACAATGTTACTTCCAAGTAGCTCCCTAGGATTGTCCATACATTTTTTCCATTCTTTGATTGTCATGTCTTCATCGGTTTTACAAATCCGGTATGAACAGCGGTGAAGCCTAGGATGACCTGGCCGTAAGCTAATAACATCAAGGCGACCTTTCAGAAGCATCAGATCAGGAACACAATCCTTTGGGATTTTCTGTTGAAAAACATAATAATAACGTCGTAGTTAGCAATGTAGTTTATCTTTAGAAGAATTTATGCAAAAGATGCATGGATGTCGTAATAGTAAAAATCTTACAATGCCATCTCCATGGATGTTACCGTAGTTCAACACGTGCACTAGTGGCATGTATTGACCATAATGTGCAGGAGTTTCATAATTGATATTGTAATTCTCAACATCAATAATAAATGAGATAAGATGATCTTTCTCCTGCTAAGTTAATTCTGCGCCATCGGTGTAGTAGGTTCTGTCTACCATCTTTCATACATTTTTTGAAGAATAAAAATAAGCTGTCAATGGAAATAAGTTGTCAACTATTTTGAAATAAAAAATATAAATTACTTAATAAATATGTTTGAGAAACTCACATAGAGGTAGAAGTGGAAGCGTATCAACAAGGACCCAAATGTCCATATTCTCTCCGTCGATGTCAGGATCACCAAGATCGAAGGTGACAAGCATACCCTTCTGAAAATCATACGCCTTGCACAGTGCTTCCCAATTCGAGCAACAAAATGGGATATGCGCTTAGAATTGTATAGATTTACAGCAAAATCGTAACCATGATGGGTCCTTAGGTGAACTATCTTTGTCTCCATATTTTCATGATCTTCAAAATCCAGCTTCTCCAAGACATAGCGTCTTGCATGGCATGGGATAAGCTAGTCGAATTGTAAAAGATGAAAATTACACGTTGAAGAAGCAGAAGTCATGCTTAATTACAAAAAAACACTTGTCGTCGTTGCGTACCGTTTCAATATCGAAGGTCTCGTGGAGCTTAATACTGAAGCGCCGACCGTCTACCAGGTGAGGCTTGTTGCACAGACCCCGGTCGTCGCCGCACCAGTCGCACTCCAGGAGCCTATCATCGTTGTCAGACATTTCCTATGTTCATAATTCAAAGATTAAACTTGTACAATTCAATATATGTACTATTCTAGCACAAGTCATGCCAAAATTCACGGAAAAATCTGGGCCACTCGATATTTCCTACATATTCTAGCACAAGTCATGCCAAAATTCACGGAAAAATCTGGCATGACCTTTGCTAAAAAGGACATATATCGATCGCCTGAAATTTGCGGAATGGAAATTAATCAACACTCTGGCAAAACATAGGCCACTATGAGATGTTCCCTGCAAACATAGGCCACTTGAGCAAGCACTAGTAGTACACAACACTACATATCATATGTCTAAATCTCCATCATATTTGAAAGACCTACATTGAAAATTTTCTATTCCATGGAAATTGTCACAGTTACTCATCTACTACTCTACTACATTTATGAAAACATCTACATCATCATCAACATGGGGATTTGGCTGGTCTCACCTCAAGGTCGGAGGGGGTCGGTGATGGGGACGACGGCGGGGATGATGCAGGGCTCCTTGATTTCTGCAAAAACAAAATATAAACAAAAACATTATTATCCTCATTTTAGTACTTAGTGAAACCCTAAACCCTAGAAAAATGCCCTGGTTTTTTTTACCTACTGTCTACTTCTTGAACCATAGAAAAATGCCCTAATTTCACATAACTTAGAGTTTGATTGCTGAAATATATTTGAAAATATACTATGAACCCTAGAAAAAGCCCTGATTTCAGACTAAATGTAGTAAAATACAAACTATAATATAGAAACCATTAGTAATTTTTTTCTATTCTATTCTATTCAAATAACCTAAATTAATACTAAATTTTTAAAGATATTTGGTTGTTTTGCCCCTACATTACTAAAAAAATCTATTATATTCAAATAATCTACATTATTGAAAAATTTCTATTCTATTCAAATAATCTACTATACTAAATGTCTTATAACCCCTACATTTACTAAAAATTTACATTCTACATTCTATTGTATTTGAAAACATTAAAAAAAACCTACGCTTCTACAAGAACAGAGGGAGGAGGGATGTAGGGAGGGAGGAGGGATGGAGGGAGGAGAGAGAGAGAGGAGGGCGGCCGGCCGAGGAGGGAGGACGGAGGAGAAAGGAGAGAGCAGGAGAGGAAGGAGGGAGGCGGCTTACCGACGAGGAAGGAGGCGGCGACGGCGGCGGAAATGCGGCAGATGAGGGCGGGCGCGGGCCGGGGGAGGGCGGCCGGAGCAGCGCGGGGGCAGGCTGCCGTCGACGAGGGTGGGAGAGAGAGTGGAGATGGAGAGTGAGGAGGGGAGACTAAGAGGTCAGGCGCGGAGGCCGATGATAGCCTGGGCTTAGTAGTAGCGCATTTCTAGGTAAAACGCTAATACTAAAGTCAATAGCTGTAGCGCTGGTCCAAGACAGGCGCTACTGCTAAGTTTGGATGGGCACCTTGGCCCGGGCTGGCCATAACAGCAGCGCGGTATTCCAGAACGCGCTACTACTAACCACCTACTAGTAGCGCTCGAAACTAGAAAGTGCTACTACTAATTATCAGTAGCGCCTCTTTTTAACCCGCGCTACTGCTAAGACTCTGTGTATAAGGTTTTCCCGAGTAGTGATCCCACAAGGAGCATAGGAATTGGGCTTTTGTCTCTTGTAGTGACTTATGGAATTGTACCTAGAAGTGATTGTAGGCTCAAAGCAAAGTGAGGGCAGAGGATGAATATTGGTTTTGGTGCAATGCAAACTTAAAGTAAAAACATAAACAAAAATAAAAAATAGTAGGAGAAGTAACAAGCGAACTGACAAAGGAGTAAGACGTTCTCCGGAGTCTAGAATTCCCATTGGTATGTTCATAACGCAGCCTATGCAACGACATAGTATTATCTAGATACTTGAGCCACTCTTGAAGCGTACTCTAGGCGGGGTCGGGTATAGAACACGTTCTACTCTAGGTAGACTTCGTGCCACGCACACCACAACCGTAGTCCCCCCTGCAGGTTACAATTGCGGTAATTAAGCATTTCCCCAGGGACGCAACCTCACTAGAGGTTCTTCATAATTCCCTTATCAATTGTAACACCTAGGGATGAAGGATTTTACTATCACCTTGAATTACCTCCACTCCCTAACTCTTACAACGACAGTGATACACTTTGTGCCCTTTCTGGGAAAATACTGAGTGGGGCACCTTCACAACATTCACGAAGTTTATTAATCTAAATCATTCAACATAGAATCTCATATCCTTATTAAAGTTTTAGTTCCTATACATACCAAAGTTCATCCATATCACCAAGAACTAGGGGGTTTACTTGTACATAGAGACAACAAGCATCATGAAAGCGATGATGATAAACATGGATGAATCAAACGAGTAACACAGAAGATGATCCACTAGGGTTCCTGATACATCTCCAACGTATCTATAATTTTTTATTGTTTCGTACTATTATAGTATCAATCTTGGATGTTTTATATGCAATTATATGTCATTTTCTAGGACTAACCTATTAACCCAGTGCCAAGTGCCAGTTGCTATATTTTGCCTGTTTTTTATTGTCGGTGCAACAGACCCTGGGTCCATTGCACAGACTGTGCACAGGCCAGAGACAAGATTACAAGACCAAGATCATACCAAACAAGGAGGATCAATTCCTTTGAAGGATCCAAGAGCAAGTCGAGGAGGCCAAGGCGAGCCAGAGGAACGAGGCATCGCTAAGGGAAGGGCCTACCTTGTCGGGCAGGCGAGCCTGGCAGGGTTGGGTTTTGCCTCGGAAGCGAGCTCCCAGATCGTCCCGGCAGGCCTGCTGGGGCTGGCGCAGGCAAGCCACTCCACCGCTCCACCTCACAAGCGACGCAAGTCAATAATCGAAGCGGTGTCAAGCTCCAAGGTGACTAAGTGGCTGCTTTCTGCCACATGGCAGCCACTTCCTACAGCAAACACCTCCATATGACACCCGTCCTGAGACGTGTCAAGCAAGCAGGTGCGAAGATGGCAAAACAACCCGGCAAGGCCTGCCGAGCAAGCTGTGATGTGACATTGAGCAGCGCATTTAATGCGCTCTGTCAGCTTGTAGAGTTAGATATGATAGCACTGTTAGCTATCTAATCAGTACGCAAAGACTGATTTGCCACTGTGGTGACCCCTTGATCTATAAAAGGAGGCCCATGGCGACCGTAGAAAGGGTTGGATCCTCGCATATCCATACGCGCATAGCCACTCTCGCCCCCAGAGCAACCTTGCCGGGCGAGTGTGCTACATTTCACCACCATTATCCACCAAAGCAGGAGTAGGGTTTTACGCCTCATGGCGGCCCGAACCTAGATAAAGAGTGCCCGTGTGATCTCTGCCGTGATGCGCGATGCTTCTCCGCTCTTTGTGCAACGTGTCCATCCCCCCGCCGAACCAAAAGGGGCTGATGGCCCCATAGGTGGTCGTGGTTTCCCACGACATCTTTGGCGCGCCAGGTAGGGGGATCACTTGCGCGAAACCGAGAGCGTACGCTGCGCATCATCTTCATCGACATTTTCATCATCGACGGCGTCATCGACTATGGCGCCCAAGAGGAAGCCCGGAGCTGCAAACCACCTGTCCACTTCGAAGGCTCCGCCGCCCGCGACCACTGACGTCGCGGGGAATGTGGGGACTTGCGAGGGTGTGGATGCTGTGGGGGACGTGGTTAGCGCAGGCGGCGTCGTCGCCACCTCCCCCACGGCCGAAGCAGGAACGGGAGGTACCGGGGAAGGACATCATCAGCAACATCCCGACGGCCACGCTCCATGAGGTACGGATGGAGGGATCGTTCTGCCTGAACCCCTTCTTCTCGCCAACGGGCACAGCCGCAGTGATGATGCTCGCTCTGGGGCGAATCGCAACCCTTCGGCCGCCCCCGCTGCGGGCGCGACCGCAGGGCACGCGCCACCCACGGGGCGGGCTGACCCAGCTACTGTGCCCAATGGAGCTGCTGGCCCTCAGGCGCCTCCGCTGCATAACCATGCCGTCCAAACGGCTGGTTCACAGCAGCAAGGGCGTGGCACAGTCGCCACCGGCAACGTTAGGAGCCGAGCGATGCTACGATCTACATCATCATCACCTATGCCAAGCACTGCCTCAGAGGCCATGCCGCGAGCCCAACTGCTGTTGAGATTTCCATCGGCGGCAGACCAGATGGATGAGTGGCGAGCCACCATCCAAAGTTTGATCAGTTTTGCCGAGGCGGAAGGATCACAGTGGGCCGGACCACCATGGCCTTCCCAAGAAGCATTGACGGCTCGTGCGGCTGGTCGTGCGGGAGGGGCCACCCTCATGGGGCAATCCCCACCACGGCAAGCCGCCCGAGAGCTGCAAGTCCAAGCGCCCGATGATGTCCCGATGGCCTCGTCAGATCCTCGAGCGCGTCAAGGCCGACAGTGTGCCCCAGAGGGCAGGCAAAGGGAAGGCGCATGCCTCATCGACGAGTGGCGCCGCGACAACCCCCGCCAGACCAATGGGTGCGCTGGCCCCGACGTCGACGAGCCCGCGCTCGGAGATGGCAGGTGCCTACCTTTCGAGGTTGGGTGCCCTACCTTCACCCGTGAGCTACGGCAAGTCCGTTGGCCGTCCACTCGCACGTTCAAGCCAGAGATACCCGAGAAGTATGATGGGAGACTAAACCCGGCAGAGTTCTTGAGCATCTATACCATCGCTATTCAAGCTACCGGGGGAAGAGATGAGAAGGTGTTCGCCAACTACTTCCCTTTGGCCCTCAAGTCAAATTTGAGGTCTTGGCTGATGCACCTGCCGGAGAACTCCATTTCGACCTGGGCTGACCTGTGCCACGAGTTCATTGGTGCCTTCACGGGTGGCCATCAAGAACCAGGGCGACCCAGCGACCTGCAGCTCCTCCGGCAGAAATAAGGAGAATCTTTGCGAAAGTACTTGCAGAGATTCAGTCGAGTCCACAGAAATATCCCGGATATCCACCCAGCTACCGTGATAGCTGCCTTCCAATCCAACATGCGCAACCGCGGGATACATTCCAAGATGAACGTTCGGTTGCCCAAGACTGTGAAGGAGCTCTACACTTTGGTGGACAAGTGTGCTCGGGTGGAGGAGGGGAGGAAACTTCCTGGAGAGGAAGATTGCGTCGACATTGACTCAGAAGATGACGACGAAACCGTCAGTAAGAAGAAGAAGAACAAGAAGCACAACAAGAAGCACAAGGATAAGACAATTTTGGCTGTTGAGGGGTCAGGCACGCCTAGTACCGGCAAGAAGGCCAAGGCTGAAGCCCCCGGCAAGGAGGCTACCGCATGCGCTGACTGCCGGGAGGCAGCGGCTGCCGAGAAAGCTGGGAAAGGTGATGGGCCATACTGTAAGATTCATCGGACCAAGGGCCATGATCTCCAGGAGTGTCATCAAGTTGAGCAGCTCATCAAGAGACAGAAGGCTGAGTATGAGAAGCGTGATAAGGAAAAAGGTCAGAATGGCGCTGGCGGGAAGGGCCGGGGTGGTGAAGCAAATCGCCCCGGCAAGGCTCCTCGGAACCAAGGGAAACCCGCCAAGGGCCGAGAGAAGGAGGATTGCAGTAATGAGAGTGATGGAGGGAATGAAGAGGAAACCAGCGAGCAGAAATTCCAGAAGGCCACTGGCGCCCTGTGCATTGACGAGGGTGCATCTTTGCACTCCTCTCACCGCCAACTTAAATAGTGGGCGCATGAAGTCAATGCCATGGAGCCAGCGGCAGATTCTCGGAAGCCGCTCAAGTGGTCACGCACGTCCATCATCTTTGATGAAGATGACCACCCCGACCGCATCACTGTGGTAGGGTGCTTGCCGTTGTTGGTCTCACCAACAATTCGCAACCACAAGGTCACAAAGATGCTGGTTGACGGCGGGGCCGGGTTGAATCTGATTTCCCCAAAGGTTATCAGCAAACTCCAGATAGCAGAGGAAGAACTTAAGGCCACAAGCACGTTTCAAGGAATCAATCCCGGCAGGAGCCGTCCTAAGGGAAAGGTTACGTTGCCAGGGACATTTGGAGGGGAGTTGAACTACAGGACTGAGAAAGTTGTGTTTGATGTGGTTGACCTCCCTCTGCTGTACAACGGGATCCTTGGGTGCCCGGCCCTGGCCAAATTCATGGCAGCATCCCACTATGCTTACAACACCTTGAAGATGCCAGGGCCGATGGGCGTCATTTCCGTTCCATCGAACAAGAAAGACGCAATTATTTGCGTGGATAAGATGTACCGGGACGCGGTCACGGCAGAGGTCGCGGAAGCCACAGTTCCTGCCAAGGAAAAGCATAGCAGAGGCACTGGCAAGGAATCCGGGAAGCGTACCTCTGTGGAATGTGCCGCGCCCGTTGATGACACACCAGAGAGTTCCAACAGCAAGAGATCCAAGGCTACTCCACCCCAAGTGAAAAAGGTCGCGGCAGGGCTGGCTGGCGCTGATGGTACTTTCACTATTAGCGCCACCCTTGATGACAAATAGGAAAGCATGCTCGTTACCTTCCTGCGGGCGAATATTGATGTGTTTGCCTGGTAACCATCTGATATCCCCGTTGTTCCCAGGGAGGTAATCGAGCACATCCTTGCTGTCTGCCCACATGTCCGGCCCGTTAAGTAGAAGGTTCAGAAGCAGGCCTTGGAACGGCAGCAGTTCATTGCCGAGGAAATCAAGAAACTTGAAGCAGCTGGTTTGGTCAGAGGAGTACTGCATCCGACATGGTTAGCAAACCTAGTGGTTGTGCGCAAGGCTAACGGAAAATGGAGACTTTGCATAGATTTTACGGATCAGGACAAGGAAGAGCATGGCAGCGGAAGCAGCCCTAAGGACACGACAAGGAAGAAGGTGGTGCAGCGCCCAGTATACTTCGTCAGCTCCCTGTTGCAGGGGGCTAGATCCAGGTATTCTGGCATGCAAAAGTTGATCTTTGGCCTTGTCATGGCCTCAAGGAAACTGCGCCACTTCTTCCAAGCCCATGAGATCACGTTTGCCACCCACTTCCCGTTGCAAAGGATACTTCGAAACCCAGAGGCCACCGACAGGATAGTGGAGTGGGCATTGGAGTTATCCAGCTTTTGCTTGAAGTTTGAAAGCACATCAACAACCCAGAGCAGGGCATTGGCAGAGTTTATTGCAGAATGGACGCCAACCCCTGATGAAGAAGTATAGGAAACAGTTATCCCCGGCAAGGAAGCGCCCCAAGAATGGATCCTGTATTTCGATGGTGCCTTCTCCCTACAAGGTGCAGGGGCTGGCGTGCTTCTCGTGGCTCCCACTGGAGAACACTTGAGGTACGTCGTCTAGATGCACTTTCACCGGGAGGAGGCAACCAACAATACAGCAGAATATGAAGAGCTTCTTGCCGGGCTCAGAATTGCCACATAATTGGGAATCAAGAAGCTGATCATTCGAGGAGATTCACAACTGGTGGTGAGACAAGTCAACAAGGATTACCAAAGCCCATTGATGGAGGCATACGTCGAGGAAGTGAGAAAATTGGAGGAGCGCTTTGACGGGTTGCAAACAGAACACGTACCCCATGCGGAAAACAGCATTGCTGATCACCTGTCAAAGTGCGCTGCGCAGAAGCTTCCTATGGAACCAGGGACTTTTGTTCTCCATCTTACTCAGCCCTCCGTATCCCCGACAACAATGGCCCGAAAGAGGAGGAAATTGGACTCCGGTAAGCCTCTCCCGGTAAAGCCGTTCGAGGCTTCTGGCAGGGACCCTGCCGGAAACAACTCCCCTTCGCTTGTCGGGCTGCACCCTCCTGCCGGGCCATTGGTCCCCGCAGTCAAGGGATGCGCCCCCACGAATGAGGAGGTGCCGCTAGTCCTCGTTGCCGAGCCTCAGGCTCCATCTTGGGCAAGGCACATAGTCCATTTCCTCCAAACCGGAGAACTTCCCAAAGAGCAAGAAGAAGCTGAAAGAGTAGCCCGGAGGGCCAGTATGTATCAGTTTGTCGATGACACAATGTACAGAAGAAGGCCCAACGGTGTGAAATTGAAGTGCATTTGCCGGGAAGGAGGAAAGGAACTGCTGGCAGAGATACACAAAGGCATGTGCAGCTCCCATATTGGATCAAGGGCTTTGGTTGGGAAAGGATTCTATTGGCCCACAGCCCTCCAAGATGCGGTTGAGCTTGTCACCAAGTGTGAAGCCTGTCAGTTCCATTCCAAAAATATCCATCTGCCTGCCCAAGCACTCCAGACAATCCCTTTGTCATGGCCGTTTTTGGTCTGGGGGCTCGATATCCTCGGCCCTTTCCCTCGTGCTGCCGGGGACTTTCAATTCTTGTTCGTTGCAATCGACAAGTTTACAAAGTGGCCAGAAGTAGATGCCGTGAGAAAGGTGACTTCTCAGTCAGCTATCAAGTTCTTGAAAGGATTGGTGTGCCGCTTCGGGGTTCCTGCCCGGATCATCATCGACAACGGCACCCAGTTCACGAGCCGCGCCTTCATGCAATATGTTCATACCCTCGGAAGCAAGGTCTCATTTGCATCTGTCGCACATCCCAGAAGCAATGGACAAGCTGAGAGGGCGAACACTGAAGTGCTGCGAGAACTCAAGACAAGAACGTTTGATAAGCTGCGGAAGCACGGCAGGCAATGGATCGATGAGCTGCCGGTGGTTCTTTGGTCCCTCAGAACGACACCAAACCGAGCTACCGGACAGACTCCCCACGGAACTCATTTACGGGTCACCTCGAGTGCTTGCCTACGATGAAGTAGCACAGGAACAGCACATGCGTGACGACGCCGTGCTTCTCAAGGAGAACCATCTCCGGGCTGCTACGCGTGCTGCACGCTATCAGCAAGCCCTGCGTCGCTATCATAGCCGCATGGTTCATGCCCGGTGTTTTGAGGAAGGCAACCTTGTCCTTAGGCGCATTCAGTTCGCCAAGGGTACAAACAAGCTATCGCCGAAGTGGGAAGGCCCTTACTGGGTAGTACGAGTCACCAGACCTGGCGCAGTCCGTCTGGAGACCGGAGATGGCATTCAATTCCAAAACTCATGGAATATTGAGCATCTCCGCAAGTTCTACCAGTAAGGCGCGGCTGTCGGGCCCTGCCCGGCAGCCACCCTTTTGTACAGGCCTTGCCTCAGCTGCATGTAACCCCTTGTACAAAGCCAGGCAAAGACCCTGAGCAACAGAGAAATAAATGAAGCGCTGGGGGCCCCCGACAAGTTGCATGCATGCATAAGCATTTCATAAGCATTGCATCATTCATGTAGATAGGTTGCATGATCATGTAGATAGATTGCATCTGGCATCATCTTCATTTGCATAAACTGCAGGCTCCTGCCGTGGACTTAGTCCTAGGGAGAGGATGCGAACACAAGCCAACACTACGATCTCTCGCAAGCCAAACAGATAAGTTCCATCTCTTATCCATACATGTTCCGTGAGTAGAACTTGTGCATACGAAAACCTCGCCGCCTCAGAAGCAAAGGTGCTCCCATTTACTGGCACGAACGTTGCTTCGGTCAGGATGGTCGTAGTGGCCTTTGGCTGAAAAGGGTTGGCGGGGGGCTGGTCTCTCCCAATAGGTTCTGCGCCTGGTAGGCCCAGCCTCACGGCAGCAGCCCTATGGGGTGCCGGCAAGGTAGCTTACCGGGACCTACTTGTTTACGTGAAAGTATGGAGGTGTTTCACCTCTGCATGGATGTCATACATGAACAAGTGCCCAGCAAGCTTATCTTTTTCATTAATATGCTGATCAACAAGTACAAGTCTCACGGAACATAAACATGGATACAAGAGATTACATTATTTGAATTAAAATTTGGCAAGTGCCTACAGATTTAAGACTGAAAAAAGATAAGTGCCCCGTAAACTTCTCTCCCTGTCCCTTTTTATCCCAGGTAGTGCAGTGGGAAGAGGAGAGCTCAGGAAGACGTCGCCGTCCTTAGCAAGAATACGAGGTCCGTCGGAAGGAGCAGTGTTGGGATTACCAAGGACCCCTTGCACTGCATCCCAGGCAAGCATCAAGAGCCCCGGACACCTCGACAACACGATGGCGACCACCGGCAACGCGCGGCACCGGACCAGACTCACTCCCCAAGCATCAGCACGAGCATTGGACATCGTCAGAAACTCCAAGCTAGGGCTCGGGGGCTGGCCCCAGGATCTTCCTTTTAGCATGCCTAGAAGCAATAGAAGGCGGAGGAGGAGTGGAATGTGGATGAATGCCTCCGCTCCTCCCCCGCTCCTCCTTTTATAGGCGAGCTGGGGGTGGGGGCTGATTCCCCGGCGAGTACCCGCCGTCCTCCTCCACCAATCCAAGAAGATTGGGCCCCTGCTTTGATGCTCTCCCGCACCATGCGCCTCCATTACCTACCCCACTCAATGCATGTGGCATACATGGCTGAGGATAAGGGCGCGGTGGGAAGGGTGAATTGGCATTTACCTGCCCATGCGTTAAAGTCATCCACGGGACATTACAAGAATGACCCCACTACAATTGGTGCTGCACGACGCGCGGGAAAACCGAAAACTGACCCAAGCTCAAGTTAATGAAGAAGCAAAGAAGATCTCAAGGGGCAAAGCCGCCCTTACATTTCTGCCTGTGCACTAGTTAGGGCCTACCCCGACGACGCTCAGTGGCATGTCCGTGCCAGGCCCGGGGGCTCCTGTCGGTGCAACAGACCCTGGGTCCATTGCACAGACTGTGCACAGGCTAGAGACAAGATTACAAGACAAAGATCATACCAAACAAGGAGGATCAATTCCTTTGAAGGATCCAAGAGCAAGTCGAGGAGGCCAAGGTGAGCCAGAGGAACGAGGCATCGCTAAGGGAAGGGCCTACCTTGCCGGGCAAGCGAGCCTGGCAGGGTTCGGTTTTGCCCCGGAAGCGAGCTCCCAGATCGTCTCGGCAGGCCTGCCGGAGGCAAGCCACTCCACCTCACAAGCGACACAAGTCAATAATCGAAGCGGTGTCAAGCTCCAAGGTGATTAAGTGGCTGCTTTCTGCCACATGGCAGCCACTTCCTACAGCAAACACCTCCATATGACACCCGTCTTGAGACGTGTCAAGCAAGCAGGCGCGAAGCTGGCAAAACAGCCCGGCAGGGCCTGCCGGGCAAGCTGTGATGTGACATTGAGCAGCGCATTTAATGTGCTCTGTCAGCCTGCAGAGTTAGATATGATAGCACTATTAGCTATCTAATCAGTACACAAAGACTGATTTGCCACTGTGGTGACCCCTTGATCTATAAAAGGAGGCCCATGGCGACCGTAGAAAGGGTTGGATCCTTGCATATCCATACGCGCGTAGCCACTCTCGCCCCCAGAGCAATCTTGCCGGGCGAGTGTGCTACGTTTCACCACCATTATCCACCATTAATCCACCAAAGCAGGAGTAGGGTTTTATGCCTCACGACGGCCTGAACCTGGGTAAAGACTGCCCGTGTGATCTCTGTCGTGCTACGCGACGCTTCTCCGCTCTTTGTGCAACGTGTCCATCCCCCCGCTGAACCAAAAGGGGCTGATGGCCCCATAGGTGGCCGTGGTTTCCCACGACATTTATTTTCTAGGAAATCATTACCAAACGAAGTCCAATTGCCATGAAACTTTTTGACGGTTTTTTTCTGGACAAGAGAGACCCTAGAAGCTTCGGGAGGAGACCAGAAGCCAAACAAGTAGATGGCAAGTCACTAGGGCGTGCCCTGGGGGCGCCCTAGTACCTTGTGGGTCCCTCGGGGCACTGTTTGACCTAATTCCAGCTCTATAAATTCTCTAAAATCGGGAAACCAACAGAGATCCACTCAAAATACTTTTTCTGCTGCCACAAGTTTCTATTCTTCTGTGATCCCATCTGGAAGCCTTTTCCGGAAGTCTGCCACAGGGGGAATTGATGTCTACTACGCAACCTTCTTCTTGTAGACTCGTGTTGGGCCTCCAAGCGCAGAGTTTTGTAGGACAGTAGCAATTTTCCTTCAAGTGGATGACCTAAGGTTTATCAATCCGTGGGAGGTGTAGGATGAAGATGGTCTCTCTCAAACAACCCTGCAACCAAATGTCCCCAACACACCCAATACAATGGTAAATTGTATAGGTGCACTAGTTCAACGAAGAGATGGTGATACAAGTGTAATATGGATGGTAGATATAGGTTTTTGTAATCTGAAAATATAAAAACAGCACAGTAACTAGTAACAAAAGTGAGCAAAAAATGGTATTGCAATGCTTGAAAACAAGGTCTAGGGTTCATACTTTCACTAGTGCAAATTCTCTCAACAATGATAACATATTTGGATCACATAACAATCCCTCAACGTGCAACAAAGAGTCACTCCAAAGTTCCTACCACGGAGAACATAAGATGAAATTGTTTGTAGGGTATGAAACCACCTCAAAGTTATTCTTTCCGATCAATCCATTGAGCTATTCCTATAAGTGTAACAAACAACCCTAGAGTTCGTAGTAAAATAACACCATATGATACACATCAATCAACCCTAATATCACCTAGATATTCCAATGTCACCACAAGTATCTGTGGGTCAATTATACGATATGCATCAAACAACTTCAGATTCATAATATTCAATCCAACACAAAGAACCTCAAAGAGTGCCCCAAGATTCCTACCGGAGAAACAAGGATGAAAATGTGCATCAACCCCTATGCATAGATTACCCCAATGTAATTTCAGGAATCTGCGAGTTGAGTGCCAAAACATACATCAAGTGAATCAATAGAACACCCCATTGTCACCACGGGTATCCCACACAAGACATACATCAAGTGTTCTCAAATCCATAAAAGTATTCAATCCGATAATAGTGAAACCTCAAGGGTAAAACTCAATTCATCACAAGAAGATAGAGAGGGAGAAACACCATATGATCCAACTATAGTAACAAAGCTCGCGGTACATCAAGATCATGCCAAATCAAGAACACGAGAGAGAGGGAACAAACACATAGCTACTAGTACATACCCTCAGCCCCGAGGGTGAACTACTCCCTCCTCGTCATGGAGACCACCGGGATGATGAAGATGGCCTCCTGTGATGGTTTCCCCCTCCGGTAGGGTGCCAGAACAGGCTCTCGATTGGTTTTTCGTGGCTACAGAGGCTTACGGCGGCGGAACTTTTGATCTTGGGTTCTTTTCAGAGGTTTGGGTACTTATAAGAATTTTTGGCGTCGGTCTCACGTCAAGGGGGTGCCCGAGGGGCCCACAAGCCTGGAGCTAGCGCCCTGGGGGGTAGGGCACGGCTAGCAGGCTTGTGGCCTCCTCGGTCACTTCCTGGCCTAGCTCCGGTGCTTCGGGGGTCTCTTTTGGTCCATAAAAAATCACCGTAAATTTTCAGCCCATTCCGAGAACTTTTATTTCTGCACAAAAAATGACACCACGGTAGTTCTGCTGAAAACAGCGATAGTCCAGGTTAGTTCTAATCAAATCATACCAAAACCATATAAAATTGTTGCAAACATGGCATGAATACTTCATAAATTATAGATACGTTGGAGACGTATCAGCATCCCCAAGCTTAATTCCTGCTCATCCTCGAGTAGGTAAATGATAAAAGAAAGAATTTATGAAGTGTGAATGCTACCTAACATATTTATCAATGTAATCTTCTTTATTGTGGCATGAATGTTTAGATCCATAAGATTCAAAACAAAAGTTTAATATTGACATAAATACAATAATACTTCAAGCATACTAATAAAGCAATCATGTCTTCTCAAAATATCATGGCCAAAGAAAGTTACCCCTACAAAATTGTGACGCCCCCGGTTCAATCGTACACTAATCATACACGCAAACGTGTACGATCAAGCCCAGGGACTCACGGGAAGATATCACAACACAACTCTAAACACAAACAAACGGAGGTCCACAATATTACAGACCAGGGATCCGAAGATCCGAATACATAAGTCAGTCATACAAATAATATCTGGGTACAGACATAGTTAGACAAGTTCTGCCTTAAGAAGGCTAGCACAAACAGCGACACTAGATCGAAAGGCGTTGGCCTCCTGCCTGGGAGCCTCCGATCCTACTCCTGGTCAGCTGGCTCGATCCAGTAGTACGTGCCCTCTGGACCCGCCTGGTAGTAGGCTCCGGTGGTGGCGTCTGGCTCCTGGACTCCATCGTCTGGTGTATCATCAAGGTGGGGTATATGGGGGAAAAGAGAAAATAAAGCAACCGTGAGTACTCATCCTAAGTACTCAGCAAGCAAGGATCTATACTACATATGCAACATTATCAATGGAGAAAAGGCTGTATATGTGGACTGGGCTGCAGAAATGCCAGAATAGAGAGAAAGGCCTAGTCCTATCGAAGACTAGCATCTTCAAACATCTTCTCAAAGCCATCATCTTGCAGCAGTAGAAGAGAGTAGAATAGCATTTTATTTAACAACCATGTTGAAATACAGCTCAAAGATCCTTCCTCGACTCCCAGCGAGAAAGTAATCCCGAAGCTTCAATTAAGTAACAAGTATCCAGTTTAAGTAGGTAGATCGGGATACACAAACTGAGCGTCCTTTACCGTAGGACCGGCTATCGATAGAAGATTCATCCCTGCAGGGGTGCACTACTGTTACCCAACACGCTCGATCAACTCTGGCCGGACATACTTGCTGGGTAATGCCCGTCCTCGGAAGATCAACACGAAGCAGCGCTCTACCTAGGCTCAGCAGAGAGGTCAGCACGCCGGACTAACCTATGCACCCAGGGGTCTCGGGCCATCGCCCTGGGCACCCTGCGCGTTGCGTGGCTGGCCGGGGTGCAGGCGCGACACTGAACTCGCCAGTGAAGTATCCAGCCCAATCCCGACGATCAGCCCGCACGGTGAATCGTGACGTCTGATAAGCTTTCGGCGAAACGTACATCGCAGAGGGCCCCATAACCATTATCCCGCGTGGTGGTAGTGCGTATAGGGCACGTCGACCCACTCAGATCACACACCCAAATCCAATAGGCTCAATTAGTATCAAGCGGAGACAATCAGAGTCTCTGATGCTCCGCCACAATGTCACACTCGAGTGCCCTTCCGGCACACCCGAAATCATACATCCCCAGCGGGTACCCACCAGGGTGGACCCGCCTGTGAAAAAGGTCAAGTAACCGTGTGGTCATAATCATCAGGGTGAACGTAAGAGGTATCACCCTCGAGGTTCACACTGAGGGGTTGCACGACAGAGTCGTATCGGACATGGAGAAGGAGGAATCACCCTCGATGACCACGATCGTACAGCTATGCTGCAGAGTATTCATCAGGAGGGCGTTACGAGGTATCACCCTCGGCACTCGATAGTTACTACGCAGAGTCGTACAACTAAGGGGGGTGTGAAGTGAGGCGTCTGTCTCTGATCGACGATCACGTTGATCGAGTCGTTGATGAACAAGCAGGGGCGACAAAGTAAGGTGGTGGGGTCACAGATGGGTCATACCAACCTATACTAAACAGTTTATCATAGGCAGGTAAGATAGCAATGAACAGGTTACAACAGCAGGCTATGCATCAGAATAGGAGCATACATTAACAGTAGCGAAATCTAATGCAAGCAGGAGAATAGAATGGGCGATATCTGGAATGCTCAAGGGGGGGGGCTTGCCTGGTTGCTCTGGCAAGAGAGGGAGGTCGTCAACGGGCTGCTCGTCGGTAGAGTAGTCGTAACCTGGTGCAGCGTCGTCGGTCTCGGCGTCTATCGAGAGAGAAGGAGGGGGAGAGAAACAATAAATTCACGGCAATAATGCAAACAATATGTATGACATGCCTAAATGATATGCCGGGGTGTTCTACTGCCTAACTAAACGATTTAGTTAATTTAGGAATCTATTTGGATTTATTTAATTAAAGTTGGGCACTATTCATTTACTGAAATCGGTCTAAAAGTTCAATGTTCTTATAGCTGCGGGCGTCTGACGGGAATACGGAGGGCGTATCCGGGCTCGTATCGTCGTTCTGAGCAAGTTTCATGTATAAAATATTTTCATCGGAGATACGGTTTAAAAGATATGATTTTCTAAAGTTTTTATTAATTTCTGAAATTTAATTAATTATTTAATTCAACATTATCCGAAACAGTGATTGATGACGTCAGCATGACATCATGCTGACGTCAGCAGCCACCTGACAGGGTGGGTCCCACCTGTCATAGGCTGTTAGGTTAATTAGGTATTAACTAATTAAATTACTGTTTAATTAACACTAACTACTTAATTAAATTAACCTAATCAGGATTAATTAACTAATTAATTAATTAATTATTTTAATTATTTATTTTTATTTTCATTATTTTTCCTAAAACGTTTCTGGGCCGTGGGCCCCATTCGTCAGCGTCACAGGGGGTTTGGGCCCCACTGGGCAGTGGCCCAGGGGGGGGGTCACAGGCGTGCGGGCGCGGCGCCCCGTCGGGCGAACCCGGGGCACGGGCGAGCGGGCGCTGGGCGCGGCCGGGGCCGGAGCGCGGCGGAGCAGAGTAGCAGCGGCAGCGGGGTGGCCGGAGCAGCAGCGAGGGGCGGCGCGGCACAGCGGGCACGGCGGGGCGAAGCGGGGCAAGATCCGCGAGCAGTAGCGAGGCAGGGCACGCGCGCGCGTGTGCGAGGCCCGGCGAGGCTGCGGTGCGCGCGGGCGCGTGCGCGAGCAGGCGAGCGCGGGCGGAGCGGCGGCACGGGGGCGCGGTGCGCGCGGCGAGGTGCGGGAGCAGAGAGGGGGAGGCCTGGGGCCTCACCGTGCTCGTAGGGACGGGGCAGCGGGGGGTCAGGGCGGTCGACGGGGACGACGGCGACGGAGACGAGGTGCAGGCCGGCGGGGAGGCGCGGGCTCCGGGCAGCGGCGAGGTCGTCGCGGCGTCGGGCGACGGGATCGGGGGTTTGCCCCGATCCAGATCCAGTCGAGGGAGGGGGCGACCGAGCGATAGGCGGCTGGTCGGGGAAGAGGAGAGGACAGGGCGACGTCGGCGTGGCGGCGGCGTCGGCGCTGGCCGATCGGCGCGGGAGCGGGGTGGCGTCGGCGAGCGGCGTCGGCCCGATCCAGTTTCTGGATCGGGGGGGGCGAACGAGTGAGGAGGGGGTGTCGGTGAGGCTAGGGTTTGGCCGGGGGCCTTATAGGCCAGGGGCGACGCAGGTGGGTCGGCCGGCTGGGCTTCGGCCCAGTTGGGCCGGGGGGGGGCGTTGCTCTTTTTTCCTTTTCTGTTTCTTTTTCCTTTTTCTTTATTCTCTTTTCTCCACTGTTAAATGTTTAGGCCCCAAATGGTTTTTGTAAAAAGTGTGACCTATTTCATAAATACCAGTGCATTATTCCCTAACACCTAAAATTAGTTTGGACAAAACATAATTCCATATTTATTTCAGATTCAATAAATGGTTATTAAATATTATCTTTATCCACTGTTTGAGGTTGTTCGAGTCACTTATCCAATTCCAATGATGTTGGTTTCAATTTTAGAATAGCCTCTGGAATATTTGCTATATATCTGACATTTTAGCTCCTATGTTGGACAACTTTCATATTCCACTTTCATTTAAATTTGAATTTGACTTAGGAGTTGAAATGCAATGTGATGCTAATGATGATTATGCACTGTTGATCATGCTAACATGTCATTATCAAAAGTGATTACTGTTGCTAATCACCGGGGGTGTTACAACTCTCCTCATCTATTAAGAATTCTCGTCCCGAGAATTAAGAGGAAGACTGAAAGAAAGAGGGGTATTCTTCGCGAAGATGATCCTCGCGTTCCCAAGTGGCTTCATCTTCAGAATGATTTGACCACTGAACCTTGAGGAACTTGATTGACTTTTGACGTGTTCGACGCTCAGCTTGATCAAGAATACGGATGGGATATTCTGGATATGACAGATCTTCCCGTAATTCAAGCACTTCATGATCCACAGCTCGAATAGGATCCTTGAAGCAGCGGCGGAGTTGGGATACATGAAAGACGTCATGTACTTGAGAAAGGCTTGGCGGCAATTGCAACTGATATGCCACTTCTCCTCGACGGGCAAGAATACGGAACGGGCCAATGTAGCGAGGGGCTAACTTGCCTTTGATTCCGAACCGATGAGTGCCTTTCAACGGAGTGACGCGGAGGTAAGCTTGCTCGCCAGGTTGATAGACTATTTCCTGGTGCTTTCGGTCATAGTTGCTCTTCTGACGAGACTGAGCAGACTTCAAATGTTCACGAACAATACGGACTTGTTCTTCAGCTTGCCGAATAATGTCCGGTCCGACGAGTGAGCGTTCCCCAGTTTCTGACCAATTCAGAGGGGTTCGACACTTACGACCGTATAGAACTTCAAACGGTGCCATCTTCAGACTAGCTTGATAGCTATTGTTGTAAGAGAATTCGGCATACGGGAGAGATTCCTCCCATTTCTTACCGAAGGAGATGACGCAAGCTCGAAGCATATCTTCGAGCACTTGATTAACTCGTTCAACTTGACCCTGTGACTGAGGGTGAAAAGCGGTGCTGAAAGACAGATGAGTTCCCATAGCTTCTTGGAAACTATTCCAGAATCTTCAGGTGAAGAGGCTGCCACGATCAGAACTGATCTCCAACGGAACACCGTGGAGTGACACAATCCGGGAAACATACAAGTCTGCTAACTGGCTAGCAGTGATTGTCTCCTTAACAGGCAGAAAGTGGGCAACCTTAGAGAATCGGTCAATGACAACAAAAATAGCATCATGACCCTTCTGGGATTTGGGAAAACCAGTAATGATATCCATTTGGACCTTGTCCCATTTCCATTCAGGAATTTCCCGGGGTTGCAGAGTTCCTGCGGGCCTTTGATGTTGAGCTTTAACGCGGCGGCAAACGTCACACTCAGAAACATAACGAGCAATGTCTCGCTTCATATTAGGCCACCAGAATCTTTGACAAATGTCACGGTACATCTTTGTGCTACCAGGGTGAATGGACAAGGGAGTGTCATGAGCTTCCTTCATAACGTTTTCCCTCTCATTCTTGAACTTGGGTACGAAGAGACGGTGTTGGAAAAATAGGATCCCATCTGCATCAAGATGGAATTCCGACGGCTTTCCTTTCTCGAGGTATCGCTTGATCTTTTCAACTTCAGTGTCATACCCTTGCATAACCTTAATGCCGTGTTCTAAATCTGGTTCGACAACCAGGGTATTGAGATAACCCTGTGGGACAATATGGAGGTTCAACTTGCAAAGCTCTTCATGGAGAAGAGGTTGTGTTTCTTGAACCATAAGATTGTTGCTATAGGACTTGCGACTCAAAGCATCGGCCATTACATTAGCCTTGCCGGGGGTATATGAAATATTCATATCATAATCGGCAATTGTTTCGAGCCATCTTTGTTGACGAAGGTTCAGATCTGGTTGAGTATATAAATACTTCAAGCTTTGGTGATCCGTGTATATCTCGCAACGGTTACCGAGAAGGTAATGTCGCCATAGCTTCAAGGCATAGATAACCGCAGAAAGTTCAAGATCATGCACGGGATAATTTTCTTCATGAGGACGCAATTGTCGGGAGGCATAAGCAATCACTTTGCGCTCTTGCATTAGGACACAGCCAAATCCTTGACGAGATGCATCACAGTATATCACGAAATCCTTTTGGGAATCCGGGGGTGCTAGTACTGGGGCAGATGTCAATTTATCTTTTAGTGTCTGAAAGCTTTCTTGACATTTTTCTGTCCACTCAAATTTAACACCTTTGTGAAGCAGATATGTCAATGGTTTTGCAATCTTGGAAAAGTTCTCAACGAATCGACGGCAATAACTAGCGAGTCCGAGAAAACTTCTGACTTGCTTAACATTCTTTGGGGGAGTCCAGTCGAGAATAGCCTGAACTCGTTCGGGGTTAACAGCAATCCCATCCTTGGAAATCACATGTCCAAGGTAAGTTACTTCCGGAAGCCAAAATTCGCATTTGGAATACTTGGCATACAACTGGTGTTCTCGGAGCCTTTCTAGAACAAGGCAGAGATGTTCAGCATGTTCCTCTTTATTCTTAGAATAGACCAGAATATCATCTAGATATACCACGACGAATTTGTCGAGGTAATCCATGAATATATAATTCATCAGACGGGAGAACGTAGCTGGGGCATTCGTCAGGCCAAATGACATGACGGTGTATTCATAGGAGCCATAACGAGTGACGAATGCAGTCTTGGGAATGTCCTCTTCACGGACACGGATCTGGTGATAACCAACCTCAAGTCGAGTTTAGAGAACACCGATGATCCAGTGAGTTGATCATAAAGATCATTGATCCGGGGCAGTGGGTATTTATTCTGGATTGTGGCTTGGTTAATGGGCCGGTAATCCTGAACCAATCGGTTAGTTCCATCCTTCTTCTTAACGAAGAGTGAAGGTGCTCCCCAAGCAGAGGAACTGGGGCGGATGAAACCACTCTTAAGTGACTTGTCGATTTCTTCCTTAAGCTCAAGAAGGTGATGCGGAGGCATCTTATAAGGTCGCTTGGCAATAGGAACGGTGCCAGGCTTCAAGTCGATGACGAACTCGACAGCTCTAGCCGGGGGTATTCCTGGAAGTTCTTCTGGAAAGACGTCTGGAAAATCTCGAACGACAGGAACGTTCTCGATCCCTTCCAGAGGTGAGGCGTTCAAAGCATTCATAACATATACCTCAGCTTCAGCGTCTCGAGTAATTCGGGCAGTGTAGTTCACTATCTCATCGGAGGGGTGAAGAAGTTGGATAATTTTTGTGGCACAATTGATCGAAGCAATGTGAGCTTTCAACCAATCCATTCCGAGTATGAGGTCTATGGTGGAAGACTTCAGGATAATAGGGGAAGCTAGGAATTCAAATTCCTCGATTTCAACAGGGACATTATGTGCCATCATAGTGGTTTGACATTGGCCTCCAGGGGTACGGACAACTATTGGCAGGTTCATCTTTTCGAATGCAATGTCATGAGATAGTGCAAATGCTTCAGACATGAATGAATGCGATGCTCCTGAATCAAATAATACAGAAGCAGGTACTGAGTCAACAAGAAGGGTACCCATCACAGTAGCAGGTTGATCCTGGACTTCTTCAATGTCAATGTTGTAAGCTTGACCACGACCACGTGAAGCAGACCCAGTATTATAGTTGCGGGTCTGATTGTTGCCACGGCCATATCCACGGCCAGCACGAGGAAAATCTAACTGATTCTGAGTCTGGCGGCAGTCCTTAGCCTGGTGGCCTGGTTTGCGGCACTTGAAACACAAACCATCTTCAGGACGAAGAGGGGCATTGTTCTGAATAGCTTGAGCCTTTGACGGCCTCGGTGGTGGAGGAGGCAGACGTAGTGCAGCATTGTTCTTTGGCGCAGAGGTATTGGGACGGAACGCGTTGTTGGGAATCCAAACTCTACGCTTCGGTGCTGAGCCCGAAGATGAGCCAGCATCACGATAGCGCTTCTGCGAGTCCTTGTGTTCCATCTGAGCGGTCTCAACGAGAATAGCCTTGTTCACTAGAGTTGAGAAGTCATTGATGTCTTGAGCAGCTAGTGCAAGCTTGAGGTCAGGGTGTAGTCCATTACGGAACTTCTCCTGTCTGCGAGCATCTGTGGCGATGTCATCTTCAGCATAGCGGGAGAGATCAAGAAATTCCCGCTGATAAGCTTCGACGGTTTTATTGCCCTGAGTGAGGTTGCGGAACTGGGTCTTCATGCGTTCCATAATTGCTTGAGGGATGTAACGTGTACGGAAAGCAGCCTGGAACTCATACCAAGTGATGACTGTTCCAACAGGCAGAGTACGCTTGTGTGTGTCCCACCATTGAGCAGCGGGGCCCTTTAAGAAAAAGGCCGCGAAGGTGACAAAGTTGGCGGGGGCGACATTAGCAGACTCCATCTCGTGAGTGATGTCGCGGAGCCAGTCATCGGCATCCAGGGGCTTGTCAGAGTTGCGAAACTGCGTTGGGTTGAGTCGCGTAAACTCTGTCAAAGTTACTGAAGCTGGGTTCTGGTTCTGGTTGTTCTGATGCGGAAACTGAGCCATGATTCCAATCATGAACTGGCGGTTAAGCTCGAACTGTTGCATCATAGCTGCCATATAGTCTGGCGGTGGTGGACGTTCAGGGGTACGACCACGACCACGACCACCTGGTCTAACCATCCTGCTACGTATCAACAGGGGGTAGTTTAGTAAAAGCAATTGCGAGTGTTTAGCGACAAGTATGATGTAACACGACAATACCTTAAGCAGTGTAATAGATACATAACAGTAGTCGATTAAGACATACAGATCCATACACAATGTCGGGTACATGCGGACAGCATAACGGCGCAAATTATAAGCTAGACATACTAGGCGGCGCGCAGGCACGCGGTAAGGATGTACACAACGAGACATAGCAAAGGCTACATCAACGTCGGAGAAAACCACTGTAACGGGGTAACTGCGAGTGCGGACGACGAATATTCGTCGCGGAAGGATCCTGTGCTCCATGTGCACTCTGATGCAGAACCCGGTCTCGAACTGTAAGAAGAGGTCCACGTGTAGGTGTGTGACCTCCAACAGCAGGCCAGTCAATACCAGCATACATCTGAGTCCTGCGCGGGTAAAGGATGTGCTCCGGATGTATCCCTGCACGAACAGCGGGCATCAACTGCGTCATAGCATCGTAGAGACGTGCTCGAGTGGCAACCAACTCGACGGCGAGAGCCCAAACAGTGCGATCCAGAGCCTGAGTGCACTGAATCAGAACGCGGTGGTCATATCGGCGAGGCTCGTACGGGGCACAGATAGCTGTGTAGTATCCGGTAGCATCTCCAGTAGGGGCATACGGAATGTATCGGAACTCAGAGTCATCCAAGATATCACTGAGCTGTCCTCGAAGACGTGCGACAGCAGAGTAGGCGGCATCATGTACTGCCATCTCAATCGTCACGCCGATACCGTGGAAAAGGTGCAGCTCGGTGTCTGAGTCATTCTGCCGATCATAGATACGAACATCAGCATGGTACTGCTCCTGATTAAACTCGCGGTAATCCTCGTAAACCATGTACTCAGGGTACCAGCGGTAGCCAAGTCTGGTCATGAGAGCGATCAGGACAGCTGGAAACCCAGGGGTATTACGAGCCCAAGTGCGAAGCACAAGCTGTGTCGTAGGACGCGGTGGAAACAAACGGTCCATCTGAAACAGAGGAAATTCAGATTTGTCAAATGACAACGAGAAGTTTAACACCACTCGGAGAGAAAGGTTAAACAAAACAATGGAAAGGAAAATGATTATCAGACTAATCAGATCAACGACAGGGAAATCGCACAGATATCTAGCTCTCCGGGTAGACGGGATTTACGAGATCCTAAGTGTCGGCGTTAGTAAAATTTATTTAACCCGAATAGAAGAGATATTAGAGTCCCAGAGTATAGACGAGGAATAAAAGATCCTAATACCACCCAGTTGGCGACGTGGGCCCGTAAGCCACACAGCCAAGTTAGTAAATTAGTTTCTCGGTTTCTAGACTCAACTTCGGCCAAGGAATTTGGAGGGGGCTTCCTACAGGCAGTCGGCTCTGATACCAACTTGTGACGCCCCCGGTTCAATCGTACACTAATCATACACGCAAACGTGTACGATCAAACCCAGGGACTCACGGGAAGATATCACAACACAACTCTAAACACAAATAAACGGAGGTCCACAATATTACAGACCAGGGATCCGAAGATCCGAATACATAAGTCAGTCATACAAATAATATCTGGGTACAGACATAGTTAGACAAGTTTTGCCTTAAGAAGGCTAGCACAAACAGCGACACTAGATCGAAAGGCGTTGGCCTCCTGCCTGGGAGCCTCCGATCCTACTCCTGATCAGCTGGCTCGATCCAGTAGTACGTGCCCTCTGGACCCGCCTGGTAGTAGGCTCCGGTGGTGGCGTCTGGCTCCTGGACTCCATCGTCTGGTGTATCATCAAGGTGGGGTATATGGGGGAAAAGAGAAAATAAAGCAACCGTGAGTACTCATCCGAAGTACTCAGCAAGCAAGGATCTATACTACATATGCAACATTATCAATGGAGAAAAGGCTGTATATGTGGACTGGGCTGCAGAAATGCCGGAATAGAGAGAAAGGCCTAGTCCTATCGAAGACTAGCATCTTCAAACATCTTCTCAAAGCCATCATCTTGCAGCAGTAGAAGAGAGTAGAATAGCATTTTATTTAGCAAACATGTTGAAGTACAGCTCAAAGATCCTTCCTCGACTCCCAGCGAGAAAGTAATCCCGAAGCTTCAATTAAGTAACAAGTATCCAGTTTAAGTAGTAGATCTGGATACACAAACTGAGCGTCCTTTACCGTAGGACCGGCTATCGATAGAAGATTCATCCCTGCAGGGGTGCACTACTGTTACCCAACACGCTCGATCAACTCTGGCCGGACATACTTGCTGGGTAATGCCCGTCCTCGGAAGATCAACACGAAGCAGCGCTCTACCTAGGCTCAGCAGAGAGGTCAGCACGCCGGACTAACCTATGCACCCAGGGGTCTCGGGCCATCGCCCTGGGCACCCTGCGCGTTGCGTGGCTGGCCGGGGTGCAGGCGCGACACTGAACTCGCCAGTGAAGTATCCAGCCCAATCCCGACGATCAGCCCGCACGGTGAATCGTGACGTCTGATAAGCTTTCGGCGAAACGTACATCGCAGAGGGCCCCATAACCATTATCCCGCGTGGTGGCAGTGCGTATAGGGCACGTCGACCCACTCAGATCACACACCCAAATCCAATAGGCTCAATTAGTATCAAGCGGAGACAATCAGAGTCTCTGATGCTCCACCACAATGTCACACTCGAGTGCCCTTCCGGCACACCCGAAATCATAGATCCCCAGCGGGTACCCACCAGGGTGGACCCGCCTGTGAAAAAGGTCAAGTAACCGTGTGGTCATAATCATCAGGGTGAACGTAAGAGGTATCACCCTCGAGGTTCACACTGAGGGGTTGCACGACAGAGTCGTATCGGACATGGAGAAGGAGGAATCACCCTCGATGACCACGACCGTACAGCTATGCTGCAGAGTATTCATCAGGAGTGCGTTACGAGGTATCACCCTCGGCACTCGATAGATACTACGCAGAGTCGTACAACTAAGGGGGGTGTGAAGTGAGGCGTCTGTCTCTGATCGACGATCACGTTGATCGAGTCGTTGATGAACAAGCAGGGGCGACAAAGTAAGGTGGTGGGGTCACAGATGGGTCATACCAACCTATACTAAACAGTTTATCATAGGCAGGTAAGGTAGCAATGAACAGGTTACAACAGCAGGCTATGCATCAGAATAGGAGCATACATTAACAGTAGCGAAATCTAATGCAAGCAGGGGAATAGAATGGGCGATATCTGGAATGCTCAAGGGGGGGGCTTGCCTGGTTGCTCTGGCAAGAGAGGGAGGTCGTCAACGGGCTGCTCGTCGGTAGAGTAGTCGTAACCTGGTGCAGCGTCGTCGGTCTCGGCGTCTATCGAGAGAGAAGGAGGGGGAGAGAAACAATAAATTCACGGCAATAATGCAAACAATATGTATGACATGCCTAAATGATATGCCGGGGTGTTCTACTGCCTAACTAAACGATTTAGTTAATTTAGGAATTTATTTGGATTTATTTAATTAAAGTTGGGCACTATTCATTTACTGAAATCGGTCTAAAAGTTCAATGTTCTTATAGCTGCGGGCGTCTGACGGGAATACGGAGGGCGTATCCGGGTTCGTATCGTCGTTCTGAGCAAGTTTCATGTATAACATATTTTCATCGGAGTTACGGTTTATTTAATATGATTTTCTAAAGTTTTTATTAATTTCTGAAATTTAATTAATTATTTAATTCAACATTATCCGAAACAGTGATTGATGATGACATCAGCATGACCTCATGCTGATGTCAGCGGTTAATTAAGTTAATTACTAATTACTGTTTAATTAACACTAATTAGTTAATTAGATTAACCTAATCAGGATTAATTAACTAATTAATTAACTATTATTTTTTATTATTTATTTTTATTTCCATTATTTTTCCTAAAACGTTTCTGGGCCGTGGGCCCCATTCATCAGCGTCACAGGGGGTTTGGGCCCCTCTGGGCAGTGGCCCAGGGGGGGGGTCACAGGCGTGCGGGCGCGGCGCCCCGTCGGGCGAACCCGGGGCACGGGCGAGCGGGCGCTGGGCGCGGCCGGGGCCGGAGCGCGGCGGAGCAGAGTAGCAGCGGCAGCGGGGTGGCCGGAGCAGCAGCGAGGGGCGGCGCGGCACAGCGGGCACGGCGGGGCGAAGCGGGGCAAGATCCGCGAGCAGTAGCGAGGCAGGGCACGCGCGCGCGTGTGCGAGGCCCGGCGAGGCTGCGGTGCGCGCGGGCGCGTGCGCGAGCAGGCGAGCGCGGGCGGAGCGGCGGCACGGGGGCGCGGTGCGCGCGGCGAGGTGCGGGAGCAGAGAGGGGGAGGCCTGGGGCCTCACCGTGCTCGTAGGGACGGGGCAGCGGGGGGTCAGGGCGGTCGACGGGGACGACGGCGACGGAGACGAGGTGCAGGCCGGCGGGGAGGCGCGGGCTCCGGGCGGCGGCGAGGTCGTCGCGGCGTCAGGCGACGGGATCGGGGGTTTGCCCCGATCCAGATCCAGTCGAGGGAGGGGGCGACCGAGCGATAGGCGGCTGGTCGGGGAAGAGGAGAGGACAGGGCGACGTCGGCGTGGCGGCGGCGTCGGCGCTGGCCGATCGGCGCGGGAGCGGGGTGGCGTCGGCGAGCGGCGTCGGCCCGATCCAGTTTCTGGATCGGGGGGGGGGGCGAACGAGTGAGGAGGGGGTGTCGGTGAGGCTAGGGTTTGGCCGGGGGCCTTATAGGCCAGGGGCGACGCAGGTGGGCCGGCCGGCTGGGCTTCGGCCCAGTTGGGCCGGGGGGGGCGTTGCTCTTTTTTCCTTTTCTGTTTCTTTTTCCTTTTTCTTTATTCTCTTTTCTCCACTGTTAAATGTTTAGGCCCCAAATGGTTTTTGTAAAAAGTGTGACCTATTTCATAAATACCAGTGCATTATTCCCTAACACCTAAAATTAGTTTGGACAAAACATAATTCCATATTTATTTCAGATTCAATAAATGGTTATTAAATATTATCTTTATCCACTGTTTGAGGTTGTTCGAGTCACTTATCCAATTCCAATGATGTTGGTTTCAATTTTAGAATAGCCTCTGGAATATTTGCTATATATCTGACATTTTAGCTCCTATGTTGGACAACTTTCATATTCCACTTTCATTTAAATTTGAATTTGACTTAGGAGTTGAAATGCAATGTGATGCTAATGATGATTATGCACTGTTGATCATGCTAACATGTCATTATCAAAAGTGATTACTGTTGCTAATCACCGGGGGTGTTACAAAAATCATATAGTCTGGCTATGCTCTATCTTCATCACACAAAATATTTCATCATGCACAACCCCGATGACAAGCCAAGCAATTGTTTCATACTTTTAATGTTCTCAAGCTTTTTCAACTTTCACGCAATACATGAGCGTGAGCCATGGATATAACACTATAGGTGGAATAGAGTATGGTGGAGGTTGTGACGAGAAGACAAAAAGGAGAAAGTCTCACATCAACTAGGCAAATTAATGGGCTATGGAGATCCCCATCAATTGATATCGATGCAAGTGAGTAGGGATTGCCATGCAACGAATGCACTAGAGCTATAAGTGTATGAAAGCTCAAAATGAAAACTAAGTGGGTGTGCATCCAACTTACTTGCTCACGAAGACCTAGGGAGATTTGAGGAAGCCCATCATTGGAATATACAAGCCAAGTTCTATAATGAAAAATTCCCACTAGTATATGAAAGTGATAAAATAGGAGACTCTCTATCATGAAGAACATGGTGCTACTTTGAAGCACAAGTGTGGAAAAAGGATAGTAACATTGTCCCTTCTCTCTTTTTCTCTCATTTTTTTTGTTTGGGATCTTTGGCCTCTTTTTTTGGGGGCTCTTTGGCCTCTTTTTATTTTATTTTTAAGTTCGGAGTCTCATCCCAACTTGTGAGGGAATTATAGCTTCCATCATCCTTTCCTCGCATGGGACAATGCTCTAATAATGATGATCATCACACTTTTATTTACTTACAACTCGATACTAGAACAAAATATGACTCTATATGAATGCCTCCGGCGGTGTATCGGGATGTGCAATGATCAAGAGTGATATGTATAAAAAATATGAACGGTGGCCTTGCCACAAATACTATGCCAACTACATCATCATGCAAAGCAATATGACAATGATGGTGCGTGTCATAATAAACGGAACGGTGGAAGTTGCATGGCAATATATCTCGGAATGGCTATGGGAATGCCATAATAGGTAGGTATGGTGTCTGTTTTGAGGAAGGGTATATGGTGGGTTTAATGCACTGGCGAAAGTTGCGCGGTACTAGAGAGGCTAGCAATGGTGGAAGGGTGAGAGTGCTTATAATCCATGGACTCAACATTAGTCATAAAGAACTCACAAACTTATTGCAAAAATTTATTATCCATCAAAACAAAGTACTACAACATTCTCCTAGGGGGATAGATTGGTAGGAAAATACCATCGCTCGTCCCCGACCGCCACTTATAAGGAAGACAATCAAAAAATAAATCATGCTCCGACTTCATCACATAACGGTTCACCATACGTGCATGCTACGGGAATCACAAACTTTAACACAAGTATTTCTACCAATCCACAATTACTTACTAGCATGACTCTAATATCACCATCTTCATATCTCAAAACAAATGCAAGGAATCAAACTTCTCATCTATTCAATGCTCTTTATATGAAAGTTTTTATTATATCCCTCTTGGATGCCCACCATATTAGGACTAAATTCATAAACTAAGCAAATTACCATGTTGTTTAAAGACTCTAAAAATAATATAAGTGAAGCATGAGATCTCATCAATTTCTTCAAAATAAAACCACCGTCGTGCTCTAAAAAGATATAAGTGAAGCACTAGAGCAACTGACAAACTACTCCAAAAAGATATAAGTGAAGATCAATGAGTAGTCAAATAATTAAGTAGCTATGTGAAGACTCTCTCTATCATTTAAAATTTTCAGATATTAAGTATTTTATTCAAACAGCAAACAAAACAAAATAAAATGACATTCTAAAAATAGCACACATCATGTGAAGAAGCAAAAACTTAGGCTCAATCGATACTAACCGATAATTCTTGATGAAGAAAGGTGGGATGCCTACCGGGGCATCCCCAAGCTTAGGTACTTGAGACTTCTTGAAATATTATATTGGGATGCCTTGGGAATCCCCAAGCTTGAGCTTTTGTGTCTCCTTAATTCCTTTTATATCACGGTTTCCCTAAATCTTAAAAACTTCATCCACACAAAACTCAACAAGAACTCGTGAGAAAAGTTAGTATGAATCAATGCAACACCTTATCATTATCTACTGTAGAAAATCACTAAAATTATTATTTAACATTGCATACTAAATGCCTCTGCATATTTAATACTCCTATCCTCAAATAGAATCATTAAACAAGCAAACATATGCAAACAATGCAAAGATAACAGCAATCTGTCTAAACAGGACAGTCTGTAAAGAGTGCAATTTTACTCACATTACCAAAATCCAAGAATTCTAAAAATTTACCAAACTGTAGAAAATTTATCATAGCTTATTGTACAAAAAAATTCAACATTTTATCACATTCTGACTTATCTCAAGAATTCACGCACTAGCGTGCAACTTTCTGTTTTCAATCAGCCACATATAGACTTGTAAAATAAGCATGGTAAAGGCATTACTTGACATTTTTATTGAAATAAAGGATGAAAAACATTAATATAAATAACAGAAATCAAATACTAATAAAATAAAATGACGCTCCTAGCAAAACTCAAATCATGTGATGAATAAAAATATAGCTCCAAATAAGGTTACCGATAATGTTGGAGACGAAAGAGCGGATGCCTTCCGGGGCATCCCCAAGCTTAGTTGCTTGTATATTACTTGAATATTATCTTGGGGTGCCTTGTGCATCCCCAATCTTAGGGTCTTGTCACTCCTTATTCTCCTCATATCGATATCTCACCCAAAACTTGAAAACTTCAATCACACAAAACTTAACGGAACTTCGCGAGATGGGTTAGCATAGTGAAACAAATCATTCACTTTGGTACTGTCAAGACAAGATTCAAATTTTTTCTCACATGATGCCTACTTTACCCTATCATTTCTACAATTTATATTAAGCAATATAAGCCATAGAAACTAGAAAACAAGCAAACTATGCATCGAAAACAGAATCTGTCAAAAACAGAACAGTCTATAAAGATCTGAATTATAGTGATGCCTATGTATCTCCAAAAATTCTTAAAAACTAGGAAAATGTAGAAAATTTGTATATCAATCCTCTGTAAAAAAATTCAAAGTTTTTCCATGTTCCAGTGAATTTTAACAATTCTATTACTGGGCGCAAAAAGTTTCTGTTTTTGCACAGAATCAAATCAACTATCAACCACACTATCCCAAAGGCTTTACTTGGCACTTTATTCAAACAAAAGCTATAAAACATGATTACTGCAGTATCATAATCATGTGAACGCACAAAAACAGTAGGGGTAAATATTGGGTTGTCTCCCAACAAGCGCTTTTCTTTAATGCCTTTTTAGCTAGGCATGATGATTTTAATGATGCTCACATAAAAGATAAGAATTGAAACATAACGGGAGCATCATGAAGCATATGACTAGCACATTTAAGCTTAACCAACTTCCTATGCATAGGGATTTTGTGAACAAACAAATTATGGGAACATGAATCAACTAGCATAGGAAGACAAAACAAGCAAAACTTCAAATTTTCAACACATAGAGAGGAAACTTGATATTATTGAGATATGTAAAAGCATATGTTGCTCTCTCATAATAATTTTCAGTAGCATCATGAATGAATTCAAAAATATAACTATCACATAAAGCATTCTTTTCATGATCCACAAGCATAGAAATTTTATTACTATCCACATAAGCAAATTTATTCTCATGAATAGTAGTGGGAGCAAACTCAACAAAATAGCTATCATGTGAGGCATAATCCAATTGAAAATTAAAACCATGATGAAAAGTTTGATGGTTTTCATTATTCTTTATAGCATACATGTCATCACAATAATCATCATAAATAGCAACTTTGTTCTCATAATCAATTGGAACCTCTTCCAAAATAGTGGATTCATCACTAAATAAAGTCATGACCTCTCCAAATCCACTTTTATCAACATTGTGAAAGGATTCAACACCCTCCAAAATAGTGGGATCATTAACTAGAGTTGACACTCTTCAAAACCCACTTTCATCAATATAATCATCAAAAATAGGAGGCATGCTTTCATCATAGTAAATTTTCTCATCAAAACTTGGGGGACTAAAAATATCATCTTCATCAAACATAGCATCCCCAAGCTTGTGGCTTTGCATATCATTAGCATCATGGATATTCAAGGAATTCAAACTAACAACATTACAATCATGCTCATCATACAAAGGTTTTATGCCAAACATTTTATTGAATTCTTCTTCTATCAATTGAGCACAATTTTCCGCTCCATCATTTTCAAGAAAGACATGATAAAGACGAATAATATGAGGCAACCTCAATTCCATTTTTTTGTAGTTTTCTTTTATAAACCAAACTAGTGATAAACAAGAAACTAAAAGATTCAATTGCAAGATCTAAAGATATACCTTCAAGCACTCACCTCCCCGGCAATGGCGCCAAAAAAGAGCTTGATGTCTACTACGCAACCTTCTTCTTGTAGACTCGTGTTGGGCCTCCAAGCGCAGAGTTTTGTTGGACAGTAGCAATTTTCCCTCAAGTGGATGACCTAAGGTTTATCATTCCGTGGGAGGCATAGGATGAAGATGGTCTCTCTCAAACAACCCTGCAACCAAATGTCCCCAACACACCCAATACAATGGTAAATTGTATAGGTGCACTAGTTCGGCGAAGAGATGGTGATACAAGTGTAATATGGATGGTAAATATAGGTTTTTGTAATCTGAAAATATAAAAACAGCAAGGTGACTAGTAACAAAAGTGAGCAAAAACGGTATTGCAATGCTTGAAAACAAGGCCTAGGGTTCATACTTTCACCAGTGCAAATTCTCTCAACAATGATAACATATTTGGATGACATAACAATCCCTCAACGTGCAACAAAGAGTCACTCCAAAGTACTTATCACGGAGAACATAAGATGAAATTATTTGTAGGGTACGAAACCACCTCAAAGTTTTTCTTTTCGATCAATCCATTGAGCTATTCCTATAAGTGTCACAAACAGCCCTAGAGTTCATAGTAAAATAACACCATATGATACACATCAATCAACCCTAATGTAACCTAGATACTCCAATGTCACCACAAGTATCCGTGGGTCAGTTATACGATATGCATCAAACAACTTCAGATTCATAATATTCAATCCAACACAAAGAACCTCAAAGAGTGCCCCAAGATTCCTACCAGAGAAACAAGGACGAAAACGTGCATCAACCCCTATGCATAGATTACCCCAATGTCACCTCAGGAATCCACGAGTTGAGTGCCACAACATACATCAAGTGAATCAATAGAACACCCCATTGTCACCACGGGTATCCCACGCAAGACATACATCAAGTGTTCTCAAATCCATAAAAGTATTCAATCCGATAATAGTGAAACCTCAAGGGTAAAACTCAATTCATCACAAGAAGATAGAGAGGGAGAAACACCATATGATCCAACTATAGTAACAAAGCTCGCGGTACATCAAGATCATGCCAAATCAAGAACATGAGAGAGAGAGAGGACAAACACATAGCTACTAGTACATACCCTTAGCCCCGAGGGTAAACTACTCCCTCCTTGTCATGGAGACCGCCGGGATGATGAAGATGGCCTCCGATGATGGTTTCCCCCTCCAGCAGGGTGCTGGAACGGGATCCCGATTGGTTTTTCATGGCTACAGAGGCTTACGGCGGCGGAACTTCCGATCTAGTGTTCTTTTCAGAGGTTTGTGTATTTATAAGAATTTTTTGCGCCGGTCTCATGTCAAGAGGGTGCCCGAGGGGCCCACAAGCCTGGAGCTAGCGCCCTGGGGGGGTAGGTCACGGCTAGCAGGCTTGTGGCCTCCTCGGTCACTTCCTGGCCCAGCTCCGGTGCTTCGGGGGTCTCTTTTGGTCCATAAAAAATCACCGTAAATTTTTAGCCCATTCCGAGAACTTTTATTTCTGCAAAAAAACTACACCACGGTAGTTCTGCTAAAAACAACGTCAGTCCGGGTTAGTTCTAATCAAATCATACCAAAACCATATAAAATTGTTGCAAACATGGCATGAATACTTCATAAATTATAGATACGTTGGAGACGTATCAGGAATTGATCACGGAGGGCTTCTACATCAACCTTGTTGCCCTTTCGATGATGCGTGAGTAGTTTACCACAGACCTATAGGTCCATAGCTAGTAGCCAGATGGCTTCTCTCTCTTTCATCTTCAATACAATGTTCTCCTCGAAGTTCTTGGAGTTCTATTCGATGTAATCTTCTTTTGCGGTGTGTTTGTTGGGATCTGATGAATTATGGGTTTATAATCAGATTATTCATGAATATTAATTGAGTCTTCTCTGAATTCTTTTACGCATGATTATTATAGCTTTGCATTTCTCTCTGATCTATCTGTTTGGTTTGGCCAACTAGATTGATTTATGTTGCAATGGGAGAGGTGCTTTGTAATGGGTTCAATCTTGTGGTGCTCTATATCCCAGTGATAAAGTAGGGGACAATTTTGTATTGTTGCCATTAAGGGGAAAACGATGGGGTTTATTCATATTGATTGGATTTACTTTGTATACATCATGTCATCTTACTTAATGCGTTACTCCGTTTCTTCTGAACTTAATACTCTAGATGCATGTTGGATAGCGGTCGATGGGTGGAGTAATAGTAGTAGATGCAGGTAGGAGTCGGTCTACTTGTTTCGGATGTGATGCTTGTATACATGATCATTGCCTTGAATATCGTCATAACTATGCGCTTTTCTATCAATTGCCCAACAGTAATTTTTTACCCACCGTATGATTTTTGTTCGAGAGAGAAGCCTCTAGTGTAAACTATGGCCCCCGTCATAACTATGCGTTTTTCTATCAATTGTCCAACAGTAATTTGTTTACCCACCGTATGCTTTTTGTTCGAGAGAGAAGCCTCTAGTGAAAACTATGGCCTCTGGGTCTACCTTTCTCATATATATAATCCAAAAATACCTTGCTGCAATTTATTTACCATTATTTTATTTTGTGTTTTATTCTATCTATCTATCACTATCAGATTTGATCCTTGTAAATAACCGCTAAGGGGATTGATAACCCCCTTGATCGCGTTGGGTGCAAGTATTTGCTCTTTTGTGTGTAGGGGCTGTTAATGAGGTTTCGCGTGGTTCTCCTGCTAGATTGATAACCTTGGTTCTTAACTGAGGGAAATACGTATCTCTACTGTACTGCTTCATCCTCTCCTCTTCGAGGAAATCCCAACGCAGCACAAAAGTAGTAGGAAGAATTTATGGCGCTATTGCCAGGGAGACATCACCAAAACATATCAAATACCTTCGCATAAACTATCATCTACTTGCATTTACTTTCATTTGCCATTTGCCTCTCGTTTTCATCTCCCCCACTTCTAAAACTGTTTTACAGAAAACAAAAAAATATTTTCGTTTGCTTGTTTGCTTGCTTGCTTGTTTTGCCACTATGGCTAGTTCTTCGCTTGTTGCTTGTACCCCCAAGAATGAAGTGCTAAATTTGAAACAACGGGGAGGAGAAAGTTTAAAAGATGCTTGGCATAGGATTTGTGATGCTCAGAATAGATCAACTCGTAAGGAATCTCCTACTGTTCTTCTTCGCAATTTTTATGTGGGTGTTACTACTTGGTATAGATTTGTGCTTGACACCATTACTGGAGGGAATTTCTTAAGTACTCACCCTATGGATGCTTTCAATGCTATGGGAAATTTAGTAGGGTCACCACCTATCACTATTAATGAAACAACATTAACTTTGAAGCATCTTATGCAAAGTTTAGAGGCTATAGCATATTGAAAATTTGGATAAAAATATTCGTAATCATATCACTCAATTTGGGTCAAAGGTAGGAACCACATTGAAGATGCTAAAAGAAAAAGAACCGGTAATTAATGAGAGGATGGAACAAAGTCCCGCTAGAATTGATAAGTTGGAAGAAATTATTAATAATTTGGGTTCCGCTTTTTCTTCCATTAAAACTATTAAAAGGACTCCTCCTAGTAAGAATTGCAAGTTTATGTATGTTCCTAAGAACAAGGGTGCCACATCTAGTAATGGAAGTGAGGATCTTAAAATGATTAGTGTCCACCCTAACTTCATTGATTTAATAAAGGAACCCATCTATGAGAATAAATTCCTCAACTTTGTCCCTAGGAGTGTGATTGTAAATAATACGTATGCTAAAACTCCTAGGAAGCAGGGATATGTGATCAAGGAATTGGATTTGAAAGATGACAATACTTGAAACTATGCATTCCGCCTAGCTAAGGGTGTAAAACAATAGCGTTAGTTGGGAGGCAACCCAATAGTTATCTTTATTTTCCCTTTTTGTTTTCTGTTTTTATGTGTGTGCACAATTAAGCTACTTTTATGGTTGTTTTTTTGTGTTTAAATTAGTGTTTGTACCAAGTAAAGCCTTTGGAATGATTTGGTTGATAGTTGATTTGATTCTGTGAAAAAACAGAAACTTTTGCGCCCAGTAGCAGAATTGTTTAAATTCACTGAAACGTGATAAAATTCTGAATTATTTACACATGATTGATATATAAATTTCTCACGTTGTCCTAATTTTTCAGAATGTTTGGAGTTACAGAAGTACTGCATTTGTCTAGATCATTACAAACTGTTCTGTTTTTGACAGATTATGTTTTCGTTGCATAGTTTGCTTGTTTTAATGAATCTATGGATTGTATCATGGGGGTATAAGTCATGGTGAAGTTAGAATATAGTAGGTAATATGCAATAATAAAATATGAATTGGTTTACAACAGTACCTAAAGTTTATGATTGGTTTGTTATACTAACGGATCTCATGAGTTTTCTGTTGAGTTTTGTGTGCTGAAGTTTTGAAGTTCTGAGTGGGATCGTGATGGATGAAGGAATAAGGAGTGGCAAGAACCTAAGCTTGGGTATGCCCAAGGCACCCTAAGCTAATATTCAAGGACACCCAAGACTCTAACCTTCGGGATGCCCCGGATGGCATCCCCTCTTTCTTCTACCAACCATCGGTAAATTACTTGGAGCTTTATTTTTATTCATCACATGATATGAGTTTTGCTTGGAGCATGATGTATTATATGAGTCTTTGCTTTGTTTTCTTTTTAGTTTGCCACAATCATGTTTTCTGGACACACCTTTTGAGAGGGACACACATTTATTCGTGATTTGTTACAATACTCTTTGTGCTTCACTTATATCTTTTGAGCTAGGCAGTTGCTCTAGTGCTTCACTTATATCTTTTAGAGCACGGTGGTGGTTATATTTTAAAGAAATGGATATACTCTCGTGCTTCACTTATATTATTTTGAGAGTTTGATAAATAGTAATGGGAATATGAATGGGTTATGAAATTGGTCCTAATATGATAGGTATTCAAGAAGGATATAATAAAAACTTTCATGTAGATCACTGAATATGATAAGTTTTATTCCTTACAATAGTTTTGAGATATAAAGATGGTAATATGTGTGAGGTACTAGTGAATGATTGTGGTTTAGTAAGAATATTGGTGTTCAGGTTTGTGATTCCGGAAGCATGCACGTGTAGTCTCATTATGCTAAGAAGTTTGAGCATGATTTGTTATTGATTGTCTTCCTTATGAGTGGCAGTCGGGGATGAGCGATGGTCTTTTCCTACCAATCTATCCCCCTAGGGGCATGCATAGTAGTACTTTGCTTCGAGGGCTAATAAACTTTCACAATAAGTATGTGAGTTCTTTATGACTAATGTGAGTCCATGGATTATTGATACGTCTCCAACGTATCTATAATTTTTTGCTTGTTCCATGCTATTATATTATCATTCTTGGATGTTTTACAATCATTATATATCAACTTTATATCATTTTTTGGGACTAACCTATTGACATAGTGCCCAGTGCCAGTTGCTGTTTTTTGCTTGTTTTTTTACTTCGCAGAATATCAGTACCAAACGGAGTCCAAACGCAACGAAACTTTTTGGAGAATTTTTTTGGACCAGAAGACACAACATGGGCCAAAGAAGTACCAGAGGGGAGGCCTGAGGTGGGCACAACCCACCAGGGCGCGCCCAGGAGCCCAGGCGCGCCCAGCGGGGATATGGCCCCCTCGGTGGCCTCCCGCACCGCCTCTTCGCCCTATAAATCCCCAAATATTCCAGAAACCCTAGGGAAGTCGACGAAAAATAATTCCAGCCGCCGCAAGTTCCAGAACCACGAGATCCAATCTAGACACCATCACAGAGGGGCTCATCATCCTCATTGGTGCCTCTCCGATGATGCGTGAGTAGTTCATCATAGACCTACGGGTCTGTAGGCAGTAGCTAGATGGCTTCCTCTCTCTCTCTTTTGATTCTCAATACAATGGTCTCTTGGAGATCTAATTGATGTAACTCTTTTATGCGGTGTGTTTGTTGGGATCTGATGAACTTTGAGTTTATGATCAGATCTATATCCATGAATATTATTTGAGTCTTCTTTTGATCTCTTATATGCATGATTATTTATAGCCTCGTATTTCTTCTTCAAATCTTTGGTTTAGTTAGGCCAACTAGATCGATTTTTCTTGCCATGGGAAGAGGTGCTTTGTGATGGGTTCAATCGTGCGGTGTTCTTTCCCAGTGACAGAAGGGGCAGCAAGACACGCATGTATCGTTGCTATTAAGGATAACAAGATGGGAGCTATTGCTACATGAATATATCTCGTCTACATCATGTCATCGTTCTTATTGCATTACTTCGTTTCTCCATGAACTTAATACATTAGATGCATGCTGGATAGCGGTCGATGTGTGGAGTAATAGTAGTAGATGCAGGCAGGAGTCGGTCTACTAATCTTGGACGTGATGCCTATATATTGATCATTGCCTTGGATATCGTCATAATTATCCGATCTTCTATCAATTGCCCAAAAGTAATTTGTTTACCCACCGTGTGCTATTTTCTCGAGAGAAGCCACTAGTGAAATCTACGGCCCCCGGGTCTATTCTTTATCATATTTGCTTTGAGATCTATTTTTATTCATTTTAATTTTCAGATCTATTATTCCAAAAACCCAAAAATACCTTGCTGCACTTTTTTGTTATTTATTTTATTTCGCGTTTTATCGAGATCTATTTATCCAATCTACACAATATTTATCCCGTCAACTTGACAATTTCTGGCGCCGTTACCCGTAGAGGGATTGACAACCCCTCATAAGCGTCGGGTTGCAAGTATTTGTTCTTTGTGTGCAGGTACCGTTTACATAGGGTTGCTTGGTTCTCCTACTGCATTGATACCTTGGTTTCATAACTAAGGGAAATACCTACCGTAGGTGTGTTGCATCATCCCTTCCTCTTTGGGGAAATACCGACGTAGTTCAGGCGACATCAAAAGGAATTTCTGGCACTGTTGCCGGGGAGACATCATCAATATCTATCAGGTTCCTAATCACAAATCTCATCTCCTTGCAATTTACATTATTTGCCATTTTCCTCTCGTTTTCATCTCCCGCACTTCACAAAAATTTGCCGTTTTATTCGCCCTCTTTTTCGTTTGCCGTTTTCTTGTCAGGTCTGTTTTTGTTTGCAATCTTGTTTATGTAGTCACGATGAATCAAGAAAACACCAAGTTGTGTGATTTTTCCAATACCAATAACAATGATTTGATTAGCACTCTGATTGCTCCTCCTGCCACTAGTGCGGAATCTTGTGATATTAATGCCACTTTGTTGAATCTTGTTATGAAAGATCAGTTTTCCGGTACTCCTATTGAGGCTGCCACGTCCCATCTAAACACATTCGTAGAATTGTGTGACATGCAAAAGAAAAAATATGTGTACAATGATATTGTGAAGTTGAAATTATTTCCTTTCTCTTTGAGGGATCATGCAAAATTTTGGTTTTCTTCTTTGCCTCGCAATAGTATCGTTTCTTAGGATAAGTGCAAAGATGCTTTTATTACTAAGTATTTTCCGCCCGCGAAAATTATTTCCCTTAGAACTCAAATCATGAATTTTAAGCAACTTGAGCATGAACATGTTGCACAATCTTGGGAAAGAATGAAGTTGATGCTAAGAAATTGTCCTACTCATGGTTTAAATCTTTGGATGATCATACAAAACATTTATGCGGGATTGAACTTTGTTTCTAGAAATCTTTTAGATTCTGCCGCATGTGGTACTTTTATGGAAATTATTTAGTGTGAAGCTACTAAATTGCTTGATAATATTATGGCAAATTATTCACAATGGCATACCGAAAGAGCACCTACTAGTAAAAAAGTTAATTCGGTTGAAGAAATTAGTACGTTGAGTGAAAAAGTTGATGCTCTTATGAAAATGGTTACTAATAAAAGTGCTCCTATTGATCTTAATGATGTGCCTTTGTGTATTTGATTGAGTAAAATAGTGATCCCGTAGATGTGATATTTGTCTCGCGAAACAATTTTAATAACAATGCTTATAGAGGTAATTTTAATCCTAGGCCTTTTCCTGGAAATTCCTCTAATAACTATGGTAATTGCTATGGTAATTCTTCTTACAATAATAATAGGAACACCTCTAATCTTGAGAATAATATTAAAGAATTTGTCAATGCTCAAAAAGTTTTCAATACTATGATAGAAGAAAAGTTGAATAAGATTGCTGATATGTCTAGAAGCATTGATAGAATTTCTCACGATGTAGAAAATCTCAAGTTGAAAATTTTTATACCCAAGGTTGATGAATCAATTAAAGCTTTATATGTTTCTATGGATGAAAGTAAGAAAAGAACCGCTATGCTTAGAGCTAAAAGAGAAATTTTAGAAAGAGCATTTTCTAGTGATTGCTTTCATAAAAATGATGAAGATCTTAAAGTGATTGGTGTTTCTTCTATTGATTCCTTGTTTAGAAAAATTAAAATTGATGATAAAGGGACTGAAGAAGAGTCAACTTTAGTTAGAAGGCGTCCCGATAATTCGGAGGGTGAAAATCTTGATGAAAAATTGATAAAAGTGGGTTTGGAGAGGTCAAAACTTTAACTAGTGATGTGCCCACTCTTTTGGATTACAAAGACTTTAAATATGATAATTGCTCTTTGCTTGAATGGATTTCTTTGTTGCAATCCATGATAAATTCACCCCATGCTTATGAACAAAATAAAGCTTTTACTAAATATATGGTAGATGCCATGATGAAAGCTTTGGAAGAAAAATTGGAAGAGATTTTTATTCCTAGAAAATTGCATGATGAATGGGAACCTACTATCAAAGTCAAGATTAAAAATTATGAGTGTTTTGCTTTGTGTGATTTGGGTGCTAGTGTTTCCACAATTCTGAAATCTTTTTGTGATGTGCTTGGTCTTACCGATATTGAAGAATGCTCTCTTAACTTGCACTTGGCGGATTCTACTATTAAAAAGCCTTTGGGAAGAATTGTTCTTATTCTTGCAAATATAAATTATGTTCCCATAGATTTTATTATTCTTGATATTGATTGCAATCGTCTTGTCCAATTATACTTGGTAGACCGTTTTTACGTACTATTGGATTCGTGATTGATATGAAAGAAGGCAATATTAAATTTCAATTTCCACTAAGAAAGGGTATGGAACACTTCCCTATAACAAGAATTAAGCCACCATATGAATCAATCATGAGGTCATTCAATGGATCTAAAACTAAAGATGACAACACTTGAATCTATGCATTATGCCTAGCTAGGGGCGTAAAACGATAGCGCTTGTTGGGAGGCAAACCAATTAATACAATTTATTTTTTCCTTTTTATTTCTATTATTGAGTGTTCACACAATTATGCCTCTGTTATGATTGTGTTTTTTATGTTTTAATTAGTATTTGTGCCAACTAAAGCCTTTGGGATAGCTTTGGTGATAGTTGATTTGATCCTGTTGAAAAACAAAAACTTTTGCGTCCAGTAACAGAATTTTCTAAATTCACAGAAGAAACAAAAATTCTGAATTGTTTGCACAATATTTATATACAAATTTCCTCTGTTGTCCTAATTTTTCAGAATTTTTGGAGTTACAGAAGTATGAGAACAATTCGCATCTTTACAGACTATTCTATTTTTGACAGATTCAGTTTTCTTTGCATTGTGTGCTTATTTTGATGAATCTATGGATTGTATCGGGGGGTATAAGCCATGGAAAAGTTAGAATACAGTATATATAATGCAATAACGAAATTTGAATGGGTTTGCAACAGTACTTAAAGTAAAGATTGGTTTTCTTATACTAACGGATCTCACGAAGGTTTTGTTAAGTTTTGTGTGATTGAAGTTTTCAAGTTTTGGGTGAGATCGCGATGGATGAAGGAATAAGGAGTGAAAAGAGCCTAAGCTTGGTGATGCCCCATGGCACCCCAAGTTAATATTCAAGGAGAACCAAGCAACTAAGCTTGGGGATGCCCCGGAAGGCATCCCCTCTTTCTTCGAACGACCGTCGGTATTTTACTTGGAGCTATATTTTTATTCGTCACATATCATGAGTTTTGCTTGGAGTGTCTTGTATTATATGAGTCTTTGCTTGTTTGCTTTTTAGTTTTTCACAATTATACTTGCTGGACACACCTATTTGAGAGAGCCAAAATTATGCTATGATTTGTTAGAATTGCTCTTTATGCTTCACTTAAATTTTTTGAGCTATGGAATTGCTCTAGTGCTTCACTTATATCTTTTTGAGCACGGTGTGCTTTAATAATTTTTGAAGAAATTCTCTCATGCTTCACTTATATTATTTTGAGAGACAAAAAAATTTATGCTCATGTTCTTCACTTAGATTTGTTTGAGCTTGTCAAAAGCAATTGCAATATATGAAACTAGTCCCAAAGTGATAGATATTCAAGAGGGATATAATAAAAACTTTCATGAAGATCATTGGACAAAATAAACTTGATTCTTTGTAATAGTTTTGAGATATGATGATAGTGATATGTGAGTCATGTTGGTGAGTAATTATGCTTTAGTAAGAATATTGGTGTTAAGGTTTGTGATTCCCTATGCAAGCACGAAAGTCAATAGTTATGCAATGAAATTACATCCTACTTGTGGTGCATTATTTGGTGTTAGTTATGCTTAATGATCACTTATGTTATTTTTCGTTTCTTGGTTGGTTGCTTCTCAATCTTTTTGCTAGCCTCCACTTGTACTAAGTAGAAATACTACTTGTGCATCCAAAACCTTTAAACCCAGTTTTGCCATATGAGTCCACCATACCTACCTATATGTGGTATTTCCATGCCGTTCTAAGCAAATTTGTATGTGCCATCTCTAATTTTCAAAATAAATTTCCTTTTTGTGTGCTCGTACCGCTCAAGAAGCTGCAGGGGGTGGCCAATATTTTCCATGCTAGATGTGTTATTCTCAAGATGAGTGTTTATTCACTTGTCATTGCACGAGAGTACGGCAGTAATAGGGATGCCCAGTCCCGAAATGAAAAAGAAATTTACTTTATGTTGTCAAATAATAAATTCCTTGGAAAGTGTTGGTATGGACGGTACCCGTGGATACGGCTAGCCGTGGAGTGTGAAAGTATGGTGGAAAAAGGAATAAACTTCATTTTCTGTCTGGGAACCGCCTATGATATATCTAGCATGGAAAGTGTTGGGAATTACTCGGCCATTTTCGTTGATGGGAAAAGTATGCCTCTCAAAAAAAATTATCTCTCAATTTAAGCTTTGAGCTCTGGCACCTCTACAAATCCTTACTTCCCTCTGCGAAGGGCCTATCTATTTACTTTATGCAATTTTTATTTTTTATTTGAGTCTCCATCTTCTCTTATAAAGCACCAACTAAGGGGCACTATGATCGTACTTGAGCATTGGATGTAGCTAATATGCGAGTGTGTTTCATGAGTGGATCAATGATTGAGCATGATGGGCTAGGGATAACTTTCTTTAGTGTTGATATTTTGAAAGACATGGTTGCTTGTTGATATGCTTGAGTATTGAAATCTTCATGTCAAAACTAGACTATCGCTTTGAACCATATAAAAGTCCAAATGTCCATGCTACAAAAGAAAAGAATATGTGATGAACATGTTAGGCAGCATTCCACATCAAAAATTCATTTACCTACTCGAGGACGAGTAGGAATTAAGCTTCGGGATGCTGATACGTCTCCAACGTATCTATAATGTTTGCTTGTTCCATGCTGTTATATTATCATTCTTGGATGTTTTACAATCATTATATAGCAACTTTATATAGTTTTTTGGGACTAACCTATTGACATAGTGCCCAGTGCTAGTTGCTATTTTTTGCTTGTTTTTTTACTTCGCAGAATATCAGTACCAAACGGAGTCCAAACGCAGCGAAACTTTTTGGAGAATTTTTTTGGACCAGAAGACACAACATGGGCCAAAGAAGTACCAGAGGGGAGGCCCGAGGTGGGCACAACCCACCAGGGCGCGCCCAGGGGGGTTGTGCCCCCCTCGATGGCCTCCTGCATCGCCTCTTCGCCCTATAAATCCCCAAATATTCCAGAAACCCTAGGGGAGTCGATGAAACACAATTCCAGCCACTGCAAGTTCCAGAACCACGAGATCCAATCTAGACACCATCACGGAGGGGTTCATCATCCTCATTGGTGCCTCTCCGATGATGCATGAGTAGTTCATCATAGACCTACGGGTCCATAGGCAGTAGCTAGATGGCTTCCTCTCTCTCTTTTGATTCTCAATACAATGATCTCTTGGAGATCTATTTGATGTAACTCTTTTTTGCGGTGTGTTTGTTGGGATCCGATCAACTTTGAGTTTATGATCAGATCTATATCCATGAATATTATTTGAGTCTTCTTTTGATCTCTTATATGCATGATTATTTATAGCCTCGTATTTCTTCTTTGAATCTTTGGTTTAGTTAGGCCAACTAGATCGATTTTTCTTGCCATGGGAAGAGGTGCTTTGTGATGGGTTCGATCGTGCGGTGTTCTTTCCTAGTGACAGAAGGGGAAGCAAGACACGCATGTATCGTTGCTATTAAGGATAACAAGATGGGGGCTATTCCTACATGAATAGATCTCGTCTACATCATGTCATCGTTCTTATTGCATTACTCCATTTCTCCATGAACTTAATACACTAGATGCATGCTGGACAGCGGTCGATGTGTGGAGTAATAGTAGTAGATGCAGGCAGGAGTCGGTCTACTAATCTTGGACGTGATGCCTATATATTGATCATTGCCTTGGATATTGTCATAATTATTCGTTCTTCTATCAATTGCCCAACAGTAATTTGTTTACCCACCGTGTGCTATTTTCTCGAGAGAAGCCACTAGTGAAATCTACGGCCCCCGGGTCTATTCTTTATCATATTTGCTTTGAGATCTATTTTTATTCCCTTTTATTTTGAGATCTATTATTCCAAAAACCCAAAAATACCTTGCTGCACTTTTTTGTTATTTATTTTATTTCACGTTTTATCGAGATCTATTTATCCAATCTACACAATTTTTATCCCGTTAACTTGACAATTTCTGGCGCCGTTACCCGTAGAGGGATTGACAACCCCTCATAAGCGTCGGGTTGCAAGTATTTGTTCTTTGTGTGCAGGTACCGTTTACATAGTGTTGCTTGGTTCTCCTACTGGATTGATACCTTGGTTTCATAACTGAGGGATATACCTACCATAGCTATGCTGCATCATCCCTTCCTCTTTGGGAAAATACCGACGTAGTTCAAGGGACGTCAATTATACGCACTCTCACCTTTCCGCAATTTGCTAGCCTCTTCGGTACCGTGCATTGCCCTTTCTCACCCCGAGATGTGGTGCAAACTTCGCCGGTGCATCCAAACCCTGTGATATGATAAGCTCTATCACACATAAGCCCAGAAAAAAGAGGCCAAAAAGAGCCCGCCAAAAAATGAGAGAAAAAGAGAGAAGGGGCGATGTTACTATCTCTTTCCACACTTGTGCTTCAAAGTAGCACCACGTTTTTCATATAGAGATTCTCCTATGTAGTCACTTTCATATCCTAATGGGAATTTTTCATTATAAAACTTGGCTTGTATATTCTGAAGATGGACTTCCTCAAATGCCCGAGGTCTTCTAGAGCAAGCAAGTTGGATGCACACTCACTTAGTTTTTATTTTGAGCTTTCATACACTTATAGCTCTTAGTGCATTCATTGCATGGTAATCCCTACCACTACTGCAGGATGCTGCTAATGTTACATTGCAATCAGAGACCCATCGACGAAACTGTGTGCAATGCACTAATCACAAACGGTGTTGTAATAAAACCGTCAAAAATGATACGAACCATTTGAGATGGCGGAGACATCAAACACGATTCAGATTATAGTTGCATGTGCGATGCGTGGCATACAAATCACTTGAATGAACTATTTGCGATGAGCATAAAAACAGAAATGGTCGGCCAGATGAAGGTGTGTGCGATATGTGGCATACAGTTCACCCGGATGAACTGTTTGTGATTAGGCAACACAACAGACACGGTTAGGCATATCAAGGTGTGTGCGACAGAAGGCATAAAGTTCACTCAGATGAACTATTTGCGATGAGGCAACACGACAGAAATGGTTCAACTTAACAAGATGTGTGTGATATGCGGCCACCAGGTTCGTAATCAGAAATGTGTGCAAAGACCGACAATAACACAAATGATTTCTGCTAATAAGCCGTGTGTGTTGTGGGCAAACACTTGCTGGTATACAATTGTCAACGATTGATGAATTCATCACCGACGGGTTCCCTAGTATGGTCCGCGTGCGATGTCATTGCATACAGAACAAAAATATATGTACTTATAAGGACTTGATTCCATAACCAAATTGAACATCCAATTACATAGCTGGCTAGTACACACATGACATTTGCACACACCAAAGTATGTTCCAAAATGCCTAGAAAACTCAAATAATGTATAAAAAGGCAATACGGACACTGAATAATTTCATATTTTTAGGACGACACTCCTATAGTTGCGTGTTGCCTCTGTAAAATAAATCATGGTGGGAAGAGACAGTTTGCATAATAATTTCTTAAGATCATCCCTATCATTGCAGGCAAGAAAGTCTCTAGCTATCTCCTCATCCATAACATAACCCTCAGGTATCTTAGGCATTTCAAATCTAGGAGAGCTAGGTCTAATAGGTGTTTCATAATTCTCAGTTTCAAAGACTTCATCACTTTCAACATTCTCATTCTCTTTAGCTCTAGCAAGTTGTTCATCAAGAAATTCACCTAGTGGCACATTATCATCAGGCAAGGTACTAGCATCATCATAAACATCATTCATCGCAGAAGTAGCATCATCAATGACCTTAAGGAAACTAAGGGATATTAAGGCCTCATTTTAATAGAGAACTGGAACAAAGCATTAACACATAGTGAATAGATGAACTCCTCAAACTACGGTCATCACCAAAAAGTATCGCAATTACTGTCACACTAGGGTTTATGAATCATAACACGTAATAGGTGCATATGACTTGCAAGATCGGACCTAGAACATAGATATAATGGTGAAAACATAAACGGTTCAGATCTGAAATCATGGCAATCGGGCCCTAGTGACAAGCATTAAGCATAGCAAAGTCATAGCAACATCAATCTCAGAACATAGTGGATACTAGGGATCAAGCCCTAACAAAATTAACTCGATTACATGATGAATCTCATCCAACTCCTCACCGACCAGCAAGCCTACGAAGGAATTACTCACTCCCGGTGGGGAGCATCATGGAATTGGTGATGAATGAGGGTTGGTGATGACGAAGACCGAAGATTCTCCTCTCCGGAGCCCCGAACGGGCTCCAGATCTGGCCTCCTGATGAAGAACAGGAGGTGGCGGCGGCTCTGTATCATGAAACGTGATGAAACTTCCTCTCTAGTTTTTTCTCCAAAAATAGGTATTTATGGAGCTGGAATTAGGGTAAGAGGGGCCACGAGGGCCCCACAACCCACCAGGGCGCGCTTAGAGGGGGTGACGCACCCTGGTGAATCATGGCCAGCCAGGGCAACCCCTCCGGTGGTTCTTGGTTCTAGTATTTTTTATATATTCTGAAATAATTCTCCAAAAAGTTTCGTCCAAATCTGAGAACTTTTATTTCTGCACAAAAAACAACACCATGGTAGTTCTGCTGAAAACAGCGTCAGTCTGGGTTAGTTTCATTCAAATCATGCAAATTAGAGTCCAAAACCAGAGCAAAAGCGTTAGGAAAAGTTGATACAACGGAGACGTATCAACTCCCCCAAGCTTAAACATTTGCTTGTCCTCAAGCAATTCGGTTGACAAACTGAATGTGATAAAGAAAAACTTTTATGAACTCTTTTGTTCTTCTTTACATATATAGGCTTAAGTAGAACCCAGGTTTTCAGCAAAGATCATGACTAACCATGTCAACAATAACTCTTAGGAATTATATTAACTAATATCAATACCATAAACAACTAGCGAGCAATAATAAAATATCTCAAATGCAAACACTTTGTCAAAACAATCATGATATAATATGACAACAGTGGTATCTCGCTAGCCCTTTCTGAGACCGCAAAACATAAATGCAGAGCACCTCCAAAGTTCAAGCAGCGACTAAACATTGTAATTCATGGTAGAAAAGATCCAGTCATGATGCATTCAACATTAACTGTACACAATGCATGAGGATGACAATAGTGCTCTCAGGTCTGATGCTTGTTTGAGAAGGTGATGACTCAACATAAAATTAAATAGATAGTCCCTTCGCAGAGGGAAGTAGTGATTTGCAGAGGTACCAGAGCTCAAAGCTTAAATCAGAGATAAATATAATTTTGGGAGATGCACCCTTCCTGTCAACGTTATGACCAAGAGTTATCAATATCTTCCATGCTAAACACATTAGCGGCGGTTCCCAAGCAGTAAAAGTAAAGGGTTACTCCCCCTCCACCAACAAACACACTCCACGGCTAGCCGAATCCATGGGTACCATCCATACCAATAACAGTCCTGGGGGAGTTTTGTTTAATTATTTGCAATTTTTGATTTCGGGACTGGGCATCCCTATTACCGCCCCTCTCGTGCAAGAACGAGTGAATAAACACTCATCATGAGAATAACCCGCTTAGCATGGAAGATACTGACCGCCCCCTGTCACTCCATGAGCGATCCAGGCACACAAACAGGTGTTCATTTGAAATTTTAGAGGTGGCACATGCAAATTTACTTGGAACGGCAGGGTAATACCGCATATAGGTAGATATAGTGGACTCATATGGAATAACTTTGGTTTAAGGATTTTGATGCACAAGCAGTATTCCCACTTAGTACAGGCGAAGGCTAGCAAATAGGTTAAGAAGCGGCCAGCTAGAGAGCGAAAACGGTCATGAAAATGCTTTATGAATAATCAATATTGAATACTAGCATGAGTAGGATATGAACACCATGAACATAAATATCGTAGAGGCTATGTTGGTTTTGATTGAACTACATGCGTGAACATGTGCCAAGTCAAGCCACTTGAAACATTCAGAGGAGGATACCATGTCATCATACTACATCACAATCATTTTAATGCATGTTGACACCCAAGATAAATCATTATTCACTCCTAGCTACTTAAGCATGGCATGAGAAACTATAATCTCTAATTGTCATTGCAAACATGTTTAATCATAATATGCTGAATCATGGATACTAGGTTAAACATATTTACAAAAACAAAAACAAGTTGAGTTCATACCCGCTTCTCTCTACCACAGTCACTTCATCATATATCGTCATTATTGCCTTTCACTTGCAAGACCGAATGATATGAAAATAATAATAGTGCAAGAGTGTCGTGGACCAAGCTGGAATCTGCAACATTTTATTCAAAAGGAGAAGACAAAGCAATTTGGGCTCTTTGTTAGATCAACAATAATGCATATGAGAGCCACTCAACATTTTCATCGTGGTCTTCTCCTTGGTACGACTCAATAAAAAGAAAAGAAATTCAGAGAAACACACTGAAATATTTTTGGAGTTTTTAGTTTTTCTTGAAGAAAGCAAATTAAAGAAGGAAAAACAAAAATGAGAAAAACTGTTTACACGGGAAAGCTCCCAACAAGCAAAAGAAGAATCAAGAAATCTTTTTGGGTTTTCTTTTAATACTACAACTAATTTAAACTAGAAAAAAAACGAAAAGAAGAGAGAAATTTTTTTGGGTTTTCTCAAAGTTTCTCAAACACACAAGAAGAAAGCGAGAAAATAAATCTAGCATGGATAATATAATGAAAAAGTGTGGACACCGACAGCTGGAATGAAATGTGTGAACATGAATATAATGTCGGTGGAAATACGTACTCCCCGAAGCTTAGGCTTTTGGCCTAGCTTGGTAATCACCATCCGCGGCTTGGATAATAATCTGAGTGATAGCCCACGGAGGCTCTTGGTGCAGCCTCCTCCGCCCGTCTGGCAGCCTCGACCTCCACATTGTACGCGTGGGCCTCGCTCTCAAGAACGTAATATCTTCTCTTACTGTGATAATCAAAGAGAGCAAGTGCAGGCAAAACAACATGTACAATGGGTTCCTTATTGAACCTCAAGTTATAAGTATAATTAGTGATTGTGCCCTTAAGGAACTTATGGCGCTTCATGGCCTCAAAGTCTAAGTACTGGGTAGGTAGAATGGAATCGTTAGGCAAAGGTGACACACCAACCTCCTTAGTTAAACGAGATGCATATATCCCACCATAAAAGTGACCACTTTCAGCGTTACGTTGCAATCTCCGTGCAACGATCGCTCTAAGGTTATAACATTTAATTCATGTCAGAGCATGTGTATGAGGCTCAAGTCAGGGGCACATAACGTGCTGCAATCCTGCTTGCCCACGATGCATTTGCCATTAAAGAGTGCAAAGTAGTGGATAGATGGAAAATGAATAGTTTTTATTCTACCTTGTGCCACTCCTCTATCCTCGCCGTAACAAAGACTAGTCAAAAATGACTCGTACTCAGACCTTGGTGGTTCGTCTAGCGAACCCCAATATGGAATTTTGCATGCATCACAGAACGCATCTAAAGGCATGGTAAAGGGATGATCATGAAGGCTAAATGAAACTCTAGACTCACGAGGAAAATATTTAAATTTCTTTGTGAATGTTTCTGTAAGGTCGAGATGTTGAATGCACTCATCTGTGATGAAGGGAGCGAGCTCGGTGTTGTGAATAAATTGCTCGAATTCCTCCTTGATAAATGCACTTACCATGAATTCGTTACACGGCCATAAGCATGATTTGGTAGCGGCATCCCGCATCGAGCTTGCACTTGGCTCAACATAAGACCGTCGTACTGAGCCCCTACTCGATGATGCCTCCGAGGACCTCCTCCTCGAAGAACTCCTTCCAAAAAGGTATATTTTATTCGAGTACAAATTTCTGAAATTTTTGGGTCACAAAATTTTGTCAACAAAACTTCGCAAGATTGATAGCAACTACTCATAAGTATGCCTAGAGGCTATATTAAGCATTCAAACTACTTAGGACTCTAAGAATTCAACATGCAAGCCCATTTACAGCAGCACCAAGATTAGCTAATTATTCAAAATATAAACCACTAAAGCAAAAACTAATTGGAGCAATGGAGGAGTCACATACCAAGTAGCAACCCCCCAAAACAGTTTCGAAAATGGAGCTTCAAGCAAAGAGATCGAAATCCGCGGGTTTGAGAGCAAGAACACGAGAGAGAGAGAGAGAGAGAGAGAGAGAGCTATGGTGATTTTTTTTTCTGGAGGTAGGAGATGACATTGGCTAAAGAGATAAGTGAGGGGGCCCACGTGGGGACCACAACCCACCAGGGCCCGCCTGGGGTTGCTCGCACGACCTAGTGTCTTGTGGACATCAGGAGCACCCCCCCTGTTGTTATTTGTACCAGAAATTCCCAAATATTCGGAAAAAAATCGTGTTAAATTATCAGGGCATTCTGAGAACTTTTATTTTTGGGTCATTTTTTTATTGCACAGATAAATCAGAAAACAGGGTAAACATGTCATTTCATTTTATTTAACTAAGAAAAATAAAAAGGAAAAGGTGGGAGCAAAAGGTTATGCCTACTAAATTCATCAACTTCATACCTCTCAAAAATGATCCATTAATAAGGTTGATCAAGTCTTATTAATAACCATTTTCGATTAGCATGAAACCGAAGAACTTTCGTAAAACACTAAGTTACCTCAACGGGGATGTGCATATCCCCAACAATAAGTATGTCATATTTCTTTTTGGCAGTAGGTAGAGGTATTTGAAAACTTCCAATAGTGAGTGTTGGAGATTTTTCAATAACATTAATACCATTCACTTGGAATTGTTTCTTCGGAAAGTGCACCATATGCTCATTACCATTGATATGAAAAGTGACCTTGCTTTTATTGCAATCAATAACAGCCCCTGCAGTATTCAAAAAGGGTCTACCAAGGACAATCGACATGTTGTCGTCCTCGGGCATCTCAAGTATAACAAAGTCGGTTAAGATAGTAACATTTGCAACAACAACGGGCACATCCTCACAAATACCGATATGTATGGCAGTTGATTTATCAGCCATTTGCAAATATATTTTAGTAGGTGTGAATTTATTCAAATCAAGTCTTTTATATAAAGAGAAAGGCATAACACTAACACCAGCTCCTAGATCACATAAAGCAGTTTTGACATAATTTCTTTTGATGGAGCAAGGTATAGTTAGTATCCCTGGGTCTCCAAGTTTTTTAGGTACTTCATCCTTAAAAGAATAATTAGCAAGCATGGTGGATATTTCAGCTTCAGGTATTTTTCTCTTATTAGTGATGATGTCTTTCATGTATTTTGCATAAGGGGCCATCTTTAAAATATCAGTCAAGCGGGTACGCAAAAAGACTGGCCTAAGCATTTCAGCAAAGCGTTCAAAATCTTCATCATCTTTTTTCTTAGATGGTTTTGGTGGAAAGGGCATGGGTTTTTGAACCCATGGTTCTCTTTCTTTACCGTGTTTCCTAGCAACAAAGTCTCTTTTATCATAACATTTATTTTTAGGTTGTGAGTTATCAAGATCAATAGCCGGTTCTATCTCAACATCATTATCTGGTTCTTTATCATTGTCTGGTTGAGTGTCTACATGAACATCATCATTATCATTTTCATTATCACTAGATGAATGTTCATTACCAGATTGAGTTTCAGCACTAGAGATAGAGACATCATTAGTATCCTCGGGAGGTTTTTCTATTTCAGGTTCACTAGAGGTATGCAAAGTCCTATCATTTTTCTTTTTCTTTTTCTTTTTAGAAGGACTAGGTGCATCAGTATTAATTCTTTGAGAGTCTTGTTCAATTCTTTTAGGGTGTCCCTCAGGATAAAGTGGTTCCTGAGTCATTTTGCCTCCTCTAGTTGCTACTCTAATAGCAAAATCATTCATATTATTATTCATTTCATTAAACAATTATCTTTGAGATTTAGCAACTTATTCTAACTGAGTTTGAACCATAGAAGCATGTTTTCCTACACCCCTAACATCATTTGTGATTCTAAATAACAAGTCACTCAAGCGAGCAATCATATCAGAGTTGTATTTTAATTGTTTCACAACATTTGCATTGAAGTGATCTTGTTTCATAATGTAATTATCAAATTCATAAAGGCATTGACTAGGATGTTTATTGTAAGGGATGTCACCTTCATCAAACTTTAATGAAGAATTTACCTCTACCACCTATGGGGGTGGTGAATCAAGTCCATGTATTTCTTCAATAGGTGGTAAAATCTTGACATCTTCAACTTTAATACCTTTTTCCTTCATACATTTCTTTGTCTCTTCCATATCTTCAGGACAGAGAAATAAGATACCCCTCTTCTTCGGAGTGGGTTTAGGCGGTGGTTCAGGAAGAGTCCAATCATCATAATTCTTCAATATATTATTCAATAATTCCTCAGCTTGTTCAACAGTTCGTCCCCTGAAAACACAACCAGCACAACTATCTAGGAAGTCCCTGTAAGCATCGGTTAGTCCATTATAGAAGATATCAAGTATTTCATTTTTCTTAAGAGGATGATTAGGCAAAGCATTAAGCAATTGGAGAAGCCTCCCCCAAGCTTGTGGGAGACTCTCTTCTTCAATTTGCACAAAGTTAAATATTTCCTGTGAGGTAGCTTGTTTCTTATGAGAAGGAAAATATTTTTCAGAGAAGTAATAAATCATATCCTGGGGACTACGCACACAACCAGGAGCAAGAGTGTTGTACCATATCTTAGCATCACCCTTTAATGAGAATGGAAATAACTTGAGTATATAATAGTAGCGAATTTTCTCATCATGAGCAAATAGGGCAGCTATATCATTTAGTTTAGTAAAATGTGCCACAACAGTTTCAGTTTCGTAGCCATGGAAAGGATCAGATTCAACCAAAGTAATTAACTCTGTGTAGACAGAGAATTCATAATCCTTATTAGTAACAAAGATAGGTGAAGTAGCAAACTTAGGATCACATTTCATTCTAGCATTCAAAGATTTTTCTTTCAGTTTGCATAATAATTTATTAATATCATCCCTATCATTGCAGGCAAGAAAGTCTCTAGCTATCTCCTCATCCATAATATAACCCTCAGGTATCTTAGGCATTTCAAATCTAGGAGAGCTAGGTCTAATAGGTGTTTCGTAATTCTCAGTTTCAAAGACTTCATCACTTTCAACATTCTCATTCTCTTTAGCACAAGCAAGTTGTTCATCAAGAAATTCACCTAGTGGCACATTATCATCAGGCAAGGTACTAGCATCATCATAAATATCATTCATAGTAGAAGTAGCATCATCAATGACCTGCGACATATCAGGATTAATAGCATGTGGTGGTGTTGCAAGTCTACTCAAAACAGACGGTGAATCAAGTGCAGAGTGTGATGGCAATTCCTTACCTCCCCTCGTCTTAGAGGGAACGATCTTGGTTTTTGTATCTTTCAGATTCCTCATAGTGATAAATAGATAATAATCCCAAGTGACTCAACAAATATAGCTATGCTCCACGGCAACGGCGCCAGAAAAAGGTCTTGATAACCCACAAGTATAGGGGATCGCAACAGTTTTTGAGGGTAGAGTATTCAACCCAAATTTATATATTCGACACAAGGGGAGCCAAAGAATATTTGTAAGTATTAGCAGTTGAGTTGTCAATTCAAACACACCTAGAGATTAAATATCTGCAGCAAAGTGATCAGTAGCACAGTAATATGATAGTTTGATAGCAGTGGTAAGAGTAGCAATAGTAACAGTAATAGTAGTAACAATTTTGTAGCAGTTGTGATAGCAGTAATAGCAATAGTAACTTAGCCAGAACAATATGTGGAAAATTTGTAGGCATTGGATCGATGAATTCGTTGGATGATATTCATCATATAACAGTCATAACCTAGGGCGACACAGAACTAGCTCCAGTTCATAAATATAATGTAGGCATGTATTCTGTAAATAGTCATACGTGCTTATAGAAAAGAACTTGCATGACATCTTTTGTCCTAACCTCCCGTGGCAGCGGGGTCCTTAAGGAAACTAAGGGATATTAAGGCCTCCTTTTAATAGAGAACCGGAACAAATCATTAACACATAGTGAATACATGAACTCCTCAAACTACGGTCATCACCGGAAACTATCCCAATTACTGTCACACTGTGGTTTACGGATCATAACACATAATAGGTGCATATGACTTGCCAGATCGGATCTAGAACATAGATATAATGGTGAAAACATAAACGGTTCAGATCTAAAATCACTCGGGCCCTAGTGACAAGCATTAAGCATAGAAAAGTCATAGCAACATCAATCTCAGAACATAGTGGATACTAGGGATCAAACCCTAACAAAACTAACTCGATTACATGATGAATCTCATCCAACTCCTCACCAAACAGCGAGCCTACGAAGGAATTACTCACTCCCGGTGGGGAGCATCATGGAATTGGTGATGAAGGAGGGTTGGTGATGACGAAGACCAAAGATTCCCCTCTCCGGAGCCCCAAACGGGCTCCAGATCTGGCCTCCCGATAAAGAACAGGACGTGGCGGTGGCTCCGTATCGTGAAACGCGATGAAACATCCTCTCTGATTTTTTCTCCAAAAATAGGTATTTATGGAGTTGGAATTAGGGTCAAAGGGGCCACAAATGCCCCACAACCCACCAGGGCGCACCTGGAGGGGGTGGAGCGCCCTGGTGTATCGTGGCTAGCCAGGGCACCCCCTCTGGTGATTCTTGGTTCCAGTATTTTTTATATATTCTGAAATAATTCTCCAAAAAAATTCGTCCAAATTCAAGAACTTTTATTTATGCACAAAAAACAACACCATGGTAGTTCTGCTGAAAACAGCGTCAGTCCGGGTTAGTTTCATTCAAATCATGCAAATTAGAGTCCAAAACAAGAGCAAAAGCGTTAGGAAAATTAGATACGATGGAGATGTATCACACAGCATGTTGTTGCCATGTCATAACACCATGCCAACTTTCATGATTTTTAGGCGAGTTTTAAATTTACAGTAATTTTAAAACCAGGTTTCTCAATGTTTATTGTCGAGTCTACACCGCCTTGGATAGGCTTTTTCCTTATGGGTCCCAAATGTCAGAATCCAAATCTGTCACTACCATGCAGCTTTTCATTAAGAATTAAATCCCATTTGGTGTGCTAGCTGAAAATAAGTTTGTGGGTGCTGGCAGGCACTAAGAACTTGCGGGTTCTGTAATGAACAATGATCTCAAGGAGCCGCGAGAGTGACGTTCTTTCCCTATGTTGTGATTGCTTATAATATTTATGTCTTAATTAAAGAAATGGAAAGCCATTAGCCCAGTATGAAAGAAAATATGGATCAAAGTCGAGTTGAAAAGGGCGATAATATCTAACTCCAGCTTACAAACGGTATAAAAGCATGATGATTAATTGTTCATCAGGTTTAGATAAAACCCTGATTGAACAGGGCAATAACATCTAACTACACCACAGTTTTGGGCAGTCACAATCAAATGGATCGGTCTAATCCATAAAATCAAGATCCCGGGACAAAAATTCTACTGGTCCATGATGATGACAAGTTGTTGTACATAGAAGCCCAGCACGTTCAGAAGCCCTTTTGTCCACCTAAAACTTATTACTATGTTGTTCAACATGTCCACCCGTGAGAAATTCTTGGTCAAAAAACTTAATCCTCACGGACAATAGTGTCCTCGCATTCAACATGAAGAATGTGACAAAGCTAGTGTTTGCATGGTTGGATGCATATCCTTCCAGCGTTATTGTCGTCAAACGAATGTCATGAGATCTGAGAAAATCCTGGTGCTTCTTCAGCCATCGATTGGTTATAACTTTTTCTCCATGTGTTAGTACCTAAATAGACATGAAGATCGAAAACAGTTAATGTCTAAAATAGAGTATGTCGAAAGAGCGATAGCTGAACGGTTAATTCTAGTACATTATATATGGGCTTTTAATGTGTGTGAAATCATCACCATTATATACAAATTCTCCAGACATGGAAAGCATCACAACAATCCAATAATCTGTTGGGGAACGTAGCAGAATTTTAAAATTTTCTACGCATCACCAAGATCAATCTATGGAGTCATCTAGCAACGAGTGAGAGGGGAGTGTATCTACATACCCTTGTAGATCGCGAGCGGAAGCGTTCAAGAGAACGGGGTTGATGGAGTCGTACTCGGCGTGATCCAAATCACCGATGACCGAGCGCCGAACGGACAGCACCTCCGCGTTCAACACACGTACGGAGCAGAGACGTCTCCTCCTTCTTGATCCAGCAAGGGGGGAGGAGAGGTTGATGGAGATCCAGCAGCACGACGGTGTGGTGGTGGAAGCAGCGGGATTTCAGCAGGGCTTCGCCAAGCGCTACTGGAGGAGGAAGAGGTGTCACGGGAGGGAGAGGGAGGCGCCAGGGGCTGAGCTCTTTCTCCCATGCACCTCCCCACTATATATAGGGGTGGAGGGGGCTGGTTTCTTGCCCTCCAAGTCCATTGGGGCGTTGGCAAAGGTGGAAGGAAAGAAATCCCATCCTTTCCCTTCCCCACCGATTGTTATCCCCCTTTTTTAGGGATCTTGATCTTATCCCTTCGGGATATGATCTTATTCCTTCTAAGGGGGAATCTTGGTGCGCCTTGACTAGGGGTGTGGGGCCTTGCCCCCACTACCCACGTTCATGTGGGTCCCCCCATGCAGGTGGGCCCCACTCCGGAACCTTCTAGAACCTTCTCGGTACAATACCGAAAAATCCCGAACATTTTCCGGTGGCCAAAATAGGACTTCCCATATATATAAATCTTTACCTCCGGACCATTCCGGAACTCCTCGTGACGTCCAGGATCTCATCCGAGACTCCGAACAACCTTCGGGTTACCGCATACTAATATCTCTATAACCCTAGCGTCACCGAACCTTAAGTGTGTAGACCCTACGGGTTCGGGAGACACGCAGACATGACCGAGACGACTCTCCGGTCAATAACCAACAGCGGGATCTGGATACCCATGTTGGCTCCCACATGCTCCTCGATGATCTCATCGGATGAACCACGATGTCGAGGATTCAATCAATCCCGTACGCAATTCCCTTTGTCTATCGGTACGATACTTGCCCGAGATTCGATCGTCGGTATCTCGATACCTTGTTCAATCTCGCTACCGGCAAGTCTCTTTACTCGTTTCCGTAACACATCATCCCGTGAACAACTCCTTGATCACATTGAGCTCATTATGATGATGTCCTACCGAGTGGGCCCAGAGGTACCTCTCCGTTACATGGAGTGACAAATCCCAGTCTCGATTCGTGCCAACCCAACAGATACTTTCGGAGATACCCGTAGTGCACCTTTATAGCCACCCAGTTACGTTGTGACGTTTGGTGCACCCAAAGCACTCCTACGGTATCCGGGAGTTGCACAATCTCATGGTCTAAGGAAAAGTTACTTGACATTGGAAAAGCTTTAGCAAACGAACTACACGATCTAGTGCTAGGTTTAGGATTGGGTCTTGTCCATCACATCATTCTCCTAATGATGTGATCCCGTTATCAATGACATCCAATGTCCATGGTCAGGAAACCGTAACCATCTATTGATCAACGAGCTAGTCAACTAGAGGCTTACTAGGGACATGTTGTGGTCTATGTATTCACACATGTATTACGATTTCCGGATAACACAATTATAGCATGAATAACAGACAATTATCATGAACAAGGAAATATAATAATAACCATTTTATTATTGCCTCTAGGGCATATTTCCAACAGTACTGTTGGGGATCGTAGCAGAATTTTAAAATTTTCTACGCATCACCAAGATCAATCTATGGAGTCATCTAGCAACGAGAGAGAGGGGAGTGCATCTACATACCCTTGTAGATCGCGAGCGGAAGCGTTCAAGAGAACGGGGTTGATGGAGTCGTACTCGTCGTGATCCAAATCACCGATGACCGAGCGCCGAACGGACGGCACCTCCGTGTTCAACACACGTACGGTTGGGAGAGACGTCTCCTCCTTCTTGATCCAGCAAGGGGGAAGGAGAGGTTGATGAGGATCCAGCAGCACGACGGCGTGGTGGTGGAAGCAGCGGGATCTCGGCAGGGCTTCACCAAGCACCAACGAGAGGGAGAGGTGTCACGGGAGGAGAGGGGGGCGCCAGGGGCTGGGGTGTGTCCTCCCTCCCACCCCTCCACTATTTATAGGGGGAAGGGGAGAGGGGGCCGGCCCCCTCAGATCCAATCTGAGGGGAGGGGCGGCGGCCAAGGGGGTGGCTTGCCCCCCAAGCCAGGTGGAGGCGCCCCCCACCCCTAGGGTTCCCAACCCTAGGCGCAGGGGAGGCCCATAGGGGGGCGCACCAGCCCACCAGGGGCTGGTTCCCTTCCCACTTCAGCCCATGGGGCCCTTCGGGATAGGTGGCCCCACCCGGTGGACCCCCGGGACCCTTCCGGTGGTCCCGGTACAATACCGATTACCCCCGAAACCTTCCCGGTGGCCGAAACTGGACTTCCTATATACAATTCTTTACCTCCGGACCATTCCGGAACTCCTCATGACGTCCGGGATCTCATCCGGGACTCCGAACAACTTTCGGGTTACCGCATACTAATATCTCTACAACCCTAGCGTCACCGAACCTTAAGTGTGTAGACCCTACGGGTTCGGGAGACACGCAGACATGACCGAGACGACTCTCCGGTCAATAACCAACAGCGGGATCTGGATACCCATGTTGGCTCCCACATGCTCCTCGATGATCTCATCGGATGAACCACGATGTCGAGGATTCAATCAATCCCGTACGCAATTCCCTTTGTCTATCGGTACGATACTTGCCCGAGATTCGATCGTCGGTATCTCGATACCTTGTTCCATCTCGTTACCGGCAAGTCTCTTTACTCGTTTCCGTAACACATCATCCCGTGAACAACTCCTTGATCACATTGAGCTCATTATGATGATGTCCTACCGAGTGGGCCCAGAGGTACCTCTCCGTTACATGGAGTGACAAATCCCAGTCTCGATTCGTGCCAACCCAACAGATACTTTCGGAGATACCCGTAGTGCACCTTTATAGCCACCCAGTTACGTTGTGACGTTTGGTGCACCCAAAGTACTCCTACGGTATCCGGGAGTTGCACAATCTCATGGTCTAAGGAAAAGTTACTTGACATTGGAAAAGCTTTAGCAAACGAACTACACGATCTAGTGCTAGGCTTAGGATTGGGTCTTGTCCATCACATCATTCTCCTAATGATGTGATCCCGTTATCAATGACATCCAATGTCCATGGTCAGGAAACCGTAACCATCTATTGATCAACGAGCTAGTCAACTAGAGGCTTACTAGGGACATGTTGTGGTCTATGTATTCACACATGTATTACGATTTCCGGATAACACAATTATAGCATGAATAACAGACAATTATCATGAACAAGGAAATATAATAATAACCATTTTATTATTGCCTCTAGGGCATATTTCCAACACCCCCCACCCCTAGGGTTCCCAACCCTAGGCGCAGGGGAGGCCCATAGGGGGCGCACCAGCCCACCAGGGGCTGGTTCCCTTCCCACTTCAGCCCATGGGGCCCTCCGGGATAGGTGGCCCCACCCGGTGGACCCCCGGGACCCTTCCGGTGGTCCCGGTACAATACCGATTACCCCCGAAACCTTCCCGGTGGCCGAAACTGGACTTCCTATATACAATTCTTTACCTCCGGACCATTCCGGAACTCCTCGTGACGTCCGGGATCTCATCCGGGACTCCGAACAACTTTCGGGTTACCGCATACTAATATCTCTACAACCCTAGCGTCACCGAACCTTAAGTGTGTAGACCCTACGGGTTCGGGAGACACGCAGACATGACCGAGACGACTCTCCGGTCAATAACCAACAGCGGGATCTGGATACCCATGTTGGCTCCCACATGCTCCTCGATGATCTCATCGGATGAACCACGATGTCGAGGATTCAATCAATCCCGTACGCAACTCCCTTTGTCTATCGGTACGATACTTGCCCGAGATTCGATCGTCGGTATCTCGATACCTTGTTCAATCTCGTTACCGGCAAGTCTCTTTACTCGTTTCCGTAACACATCATCCCGTGAACAACTCCTTGATCACATTGAGCTCATTATGATGATGTCCTACCGAGTGGGCCCAGAGGTACCTCTCCGTTACATGGAGTGACAAATCCCAGTCTCGATTCGTGCCAACCCAACAGATACTTTCGGAGATACCCGTAGTGCACCTTTATAGCCACCCAGTTACGTTGTGACGTTTGGTGCACCCAAAGCACTCCTACGGTATCCGGGAGTTGCACAATCTCATGGTCTAAGGAAAAGTTACTTGACATTGGAAAAGCTTTAGCAAACGAACTACACGATCTAGTGCTAGGCTTAGGATTGGGTCTTGTCCATCACATCATTCTCCTAATGATGTGATCCCGTTATCAATGACATCCAATATCCATGGTCAGGAAACCGCAACCATCTATTGATCAACGAGCTAGTCAACTAGAGGCTTACTAGGGACATGTTGTGGTCTATGTATTCACACATGTATTACGATTTCCGGATAACACAATTATAGCATGAATAACAGACAATTATCATGAACAAGGAAATATAATAATAACCATTTTATTATTGCCTCTAGGGCATATTTCCAACAGTCTCCCACTTGCACTAGAGTCAATAATCTAGTTACATTGTGATGAATCGAACACCCATAGAGTACTGGTGTTGATCATGTTTTGCTCGTGAAAGAGGTTTAGTCAACGGATCTGCTACATTCAAATCCGTGTGCACTTTACAAATATCTATGTCTCCATCTTGAACATGTTGACGTATGGAGTTGAAGCGACGCTTGATATGCCTGGTCCTTTTGTGAAACCTGGGCTCCTTGGCAAGGGCAATAGCTCCAGTGTTGTCACAGAAGAGAGCCATTGGACCCGACGCATTTGGAATGACTCCTAGGTCGGTGATGAACTCCTTCATCCATACTGCTTCGTGTGCTGCCTCCGAGGCTGCTATGTACTCCGCTTCGCATGTAGAACCCGCCACGACGCTTTGCTTGCAACTGCACCAGCTTACCACTCCACCATTCAAAATATACACGTATCCGGTTTGTGACTTGGAGTCATCCGGATCTGTGTCGAAGCTAGCGTCGACGTAACCCTTTACGACGAGCTCTTCGTCACCTCCATATATGAGAAACATATCCTTAGTCCTTTTCAGGTACTTCAGGATGTTCTTGACCGCTGTCCAGTGTTCCTTGCCGGGATTACTTTGGTACCTACCTACCAAACTTACAGCAAGGTTTACATCAGGTCTGGTACACAGCATGGCATACATAATAGACCCTATGGTTGAGGCATAGGGGATGACACTCATCTCTTCTATATCTTTTGCCGTGGTCGGGCATTGAGCCGAGCTCAATTTCACACCTTGCAATACAGGCAAGAACCCCTTCTTGGACTGATCCATATTGAACTTCTTCAATATCTTATCAAGGTATGTGCTTTGCGAAAGACCTATGAGGCGTCTCGATCTATCTCTATAGATCTTGATGCCTAATATATAAGCAGCTTCTCCAAGGTCCTTCATTGAAAAACACTTATTCAAGTAGGCCTTTATACTTTCCAAGAATTCTATATCATTTCCCATCAGCAGTATGTCATCCACATATAATATGAGAAATGCTACAGAGCTCCCACTCACTTTCTTGTAAACACAGGCTTCTCCATAAGTCTGTGTGAACCCAAACGCTTTGATCATCTCGTCAAAGCGAATGTTCCAACTCCGAGATGCTTGCACCAGCCCATAGATTGAGCGCTGGAGCTTTCATTCCTTGTCAGCATTCTAAGGGTCGACAAAACCTTCCGGTTGTATCATATACAACTCTTCCTTAAGAAAACCATTAAGGAATGCCGTTTTGACGTCCATTTGCCATATCTCATAATCATAGTATGCGGCAATTGCTAACATGATTCTGACGGATTTCAGCTTCGCTACGGGTGAGAAAGTCTCATCGTAGTCAACCCCTTGAACTTGTCGATAACCCTTAGCGACAAGCCGAGCCTTATAGATGGTCACATTACCATCCGCGTCAGTCTTCTTCTTAAAGATCCATTTATTTTCTATGGCTTGCCGATCATCGGGCAAGTCAGTCAAAGTCCATACTTCGTTTTCATACATGGATCCTATCTCGGATTTCATGGCTTCAAGCCATTTGTCGGAATCCGGGCCCGCCATCGCTTCTTCATAGTTCGAAGGTTCACTGTTGTCTAACAACATGATTTCCAGGACAGGATTGCCATACCACTCTGGTGCGGAACGTGTCCTCGTGGACCTTCGAAGTTCAGTGGTAGCTTGATCATGATCATTATCAATAACTTCTTCTCTAGCCGGTGTAGGCTCCACAGAAACATTTTCCTGTGCTGCGCTACTCTCCGGTTCGAGGGTCATCTCATCAAGCTCCACTTTCCTCCCACTTACTTCTTTCGAGAGAAACTCTTTCTCTAGAAAGGATCCATTCCTGGCAACAAAGATCTTGCCCTCGGATCCTAGGTAGAAGGTATACCCAATAGTGTCCTTAGGGTATCCTATGAATACGCATTTTTCCGACTTGGGTTCGAGCTTCTCTGGTTGAAGTTTCTTCACATAAGCATCGCATCCCCAAACTTTCAGAAACGACAGCTTAGGTTTCTTCCCAAACCATAATTCATACGGTGTCGTCTCAACGGATTTTGACGGTGCCCTATTTAAAGTGAATGCGGCAGTCTCTAAAGCATAACCCCAAAAGGATAGCGGTAAATCGGTAAGAGACATCATAGATCGCACCATATCCAATAGAGTGCGATTACGACGTTCGGACACACCATTACGCTGAGGTGTTCCAGGCGGCGTGAGTTGTGAAACAATTCCACATTTCCTTAAGTGCGTGCCAAATTCATGACTCAAATATTCTCCTCCACGATCTGATCGTAAGAACTTTATTTTCTTGTCACGTTGATTCTCAACCTCACTCTGAAATTCCTTGAACTTTTCAAAGGTCTCAGACTTGTGCTTCATCAAGTAGACATACCCATATCTACTCAAATCATCGGTGAGGGTGAAAACATAACGATAACCACCGCGAGCCTCAACACTCATTGGACCACACACATCAGTATGTATGATCTCCAATAAGTTGGTTGCTCGCTCCATTGTTCCGGAGAACGGAGTCTTGGTCATCTTGCCCAAGAGGCATGGTTCGCATCTGTCAAATGATTCATAATCAAGAGACTCCAAAAGTCCATCTGCATGGAGTTTCTTCATGCGTTTAACACCGATATGACCAAGGCGGCAGTGCCACAAGTATGTGGGACTATCGTTATCAACCTTGCATTTCTTGGCATTCACATTATAAACATGTGTAACATCACATTTGAGATTCAATAAAAATAAACCATTCACCAGCGGGGCATGACCATAAAACATATCTCTCATATAAATAGAACAACCATTATTCTCAGATTTAAATGAGTAGCCATCTCGCATTAAGCGAGATCCAGATACAATGTTCATGCTCAAAGCTGGTACTAAATAACAATTATTGAGGTTTAAAACTAATCCCGTAGGTAGATGCAGAGGTAGCGTGCCGACGGCGATCACATCGACCTTGGAACCATTCCGGACGCGCATCGTCACCTCGTCCTTTGCCAGTCTACGCTGATTCCGCAGTTCCTGCTTTGGGTTACAAATATGAGCAACCGCACCGGTATCAAATACCCAGGAACTACTACGAGTGCTGGTAAGGTACACATCAATTACATGTATATCATATATACCTTTGGTATTGCCGGCCTTCTTGTCCGCCAAGTACTTGGGGCAGTTTCGCTTCCAGTGACCGTTTCCCTTGCAATAAAAGCACTCAGGCTTGGGTCCATTCTTCGACTTCTTCCCGGCAGCTGGCTTACCGGGCGCGGCAACTCCCTTGCCGTACTTCTTGAAGTTCTTCTTACCCTTGCCCTTCTTGAACTTAGTGGTTTTATTCACCATCAACACTTGATGTTCCTTTCTGATCTCTGCCTCCGCTGACTTCAGCATCGCATATACCTCAGGAATGGTCTTTTCCATCCCCTGCATGTTGAAGTTCATCACGAAGCTCTTGTAGCTAGGTGGAAGCGACTGAAGGATTCTGTCAACGACCGCGTCATCCGGGAGATTAACTCCCAGCTGAGACAAGCGGCTGTGCAACCCAGACATTTTGAGTATGTGCTCGCTGACAGAACTATTTTCCTCCATCTTACAGCTGTAGAACTTATCGGAGACTTCATATCTCACGATCCGGGCATGAGCTTGGAAAACCATTTTCAGCTCTTCGAACATCTCATATGCTCCGTGATGCTCAAAACGCTTTTGGAGCCCCGGTTCTAAGCTGAAGAGCATGCCGCACTGAATGAAGGAGTAATCATCGGTGCGTGTCTGCCAAACGTTCAAATCGTCTGGCAGTGCTGGGAGAGCAGGTGGGTCACCTAACGGTGCTTCAAGGACATATGATTTCTTGGCAGCTATGAGGATAATCCTCAGGTTACGGACCCAGTCCGCATAGTTGCTACCATCGTCTTTCAGCTTGTTTTTCTCTAGGAACGCGTTGAAGTTGAGGGTAACATTAGCGTTGGCCATTTGATCTACAAGATAGATATGTAACATTTAGACTAAGTTCATGACAATTAAGTTCATCTAATCAAATTATGTAATGAACTCCCACTCAGATAGACATCCCTCTCGTCATCTAAGTGATACATGATCCGAATCGACTAGGCCGTGTCCGATCATCACGTGAGACGGACTAGTCATCAACGGTGAACATCTCCATGTTGATCGTATCTTCTATACGACTCATGTTCGACCTTTCGGTCTCTTGTGCTCCGAGGCCATGTCTGTACATGCTAGGCTCGTCAAGTCAACCTAAGTGTATTGCTATGTAAATCTGGCCTACACCCGTTGTATTCGAACGTTAGAATCTATCACACCCGATCAACACGTAGTGCTTCGAAACAACGAACCTTCGCAACGGTGCACAGTTAGGGGAAACACTTTCTTGAAATTTTAGTGAGGGATCATCTTATATATGCTACCGTCGTTCTAAGCAAATAAGATGCAAAAACATGATAAACATCACATGCAATCAAAATAGTGACATGATATGGCCATTATCACTTCGCTCCTTTTGATCTCCATCTTCGGGGCTCCATGATCATCATCGTCACCGGCATGACACCATGATCTCCATCATCGTGTCTTCATGAAGTTGTCTCGCCAACTATTACTTCTACTACTACGGCTAACGGTTAGCAATAAAGTAAAGTAATTACATGGCGAATTTCAATGACACGCAGGTCATATAATAAATTAAGACAACTCCTATGGCTCCTGCCGGATGTCATACTCATCGACATGCAAGTCGTGATTCCTATTACAAGAACATGATCATCTCATGCATCACATATATCATTCATCACATCCTTTGGCCATATCACATCACAAAGCACTTGCTGCAAAAACAAGTTAGACGTCCTCTAATTGTTGTTGCAAGTTTTTACGTGGCTGCTATAGGTTTCTAGCAAGAACGTTTCTTACCTACGCCAAAACCACAACATGATATGCCAATTTCTATTTACCCTTCATAAGGACCCTGTTCATCGAATCCGATCCGACTAAAGTGGGAGAGACAGACACCCGCTAGCCACCTTATGCAACTAGTGCATGTCAGTCGGTGGAACCTGTCTCACGTAAGCGTACGTGTAAGGTCGGTCCGGGCCGCTTCATCCCACAGTGCCGCCGAATCAAGATAAGACTAGTAACGGCAAGAAGATTGACAAATCGACGCCCACAACTACTTTGTGTTCTACTCGTGCAAGATACTACGCATAGACCTAGCTCATGATGCCACTGTTGGGGAACGTAGCAGAATTTTAAAATTTTCTACGCATCACCAAGATCAATCTATGGAGTCATCTAGCAACGAGTGAGAGGGGAGTGTATCTACATACCCTTGTAGATCGCGAGCGGAAGCGTTCAAGAGAACGGGGTTGATGGAGTCGTACTCGGCGTGATCCAAATCACCGATGACCGAGCGCCGAACGGACAGCACCTCCGCGTTCAACACACGTACGGAGCAGAGACGTCTCCTCCTTCTTGATCCAGCAAGGGGGGAGGAGAGGTTGATGGAGATCCAGCAGCACGACGGTGTGGTGGTGGAAGCAGCGGGATTTCAGCAGGGCTTCGCCAAGCGCTACTGGAGGAGGAAGAGGTGTCACGGGAGGGAGAGGGAGGCGCCAGGGGCTGAGCTCTTTCTCCCATGCACCTCCCCACTATATATAGGGGTGGAGGGGGCTGGTTTCTTGCCCTCCAAGTCCATTGGGGCGTTGGCAAAGGTGGAAGGAAAGAAATCCCATCCTTTCCCTTCCCCACCGATTGTTATCCCCCTTTTTTAGGGATCTTGATCTTATCCCTTCGGGATATGATCTTATTCCTTCTAAGGGGGAATCTTGGTGCACCTTGACTAGGGGTGTGGGGCCTTACCCCCACTACCCACGTTCATGTGGGTCCCCCATGCAGGTGGGCCCCACTCCGGAACCTTCTAGAACCTTCTCGGTACAATACCGAAAAATCCCGAACATTTTCCGGTGGCCAAAATAGGACTTCCCATATATAAATCTTTACCTCTGGACCATTCCGGAACTCCTCGTGACGTCCAGGATCTCATCCGAGACTCCGAACAACCTTCGGGTTACCGCATACTAATATCTCTATAACCCTAGCGTCACCGAACCTTAAGTGTGTAGACCCTACGGGTTCGGGAGACACGCAGACATGACCGAGACGACTCTCCGGTCAATAACCAACAGCGGGATCTGGATACCCATGTTGGCTCCCACATGCTCCTCGATGATCTCATCGGATGAACCACGATGTCAAGGATTCAATCAATCCCGTACGCAATTCCCTTTGTCTATCGGTACGATACTTGCCCGAGATTCGATCGTCGGTATCTCGATACCTTGTTCAATCTCGTTACCGGCAAGTCTCTTTACTCGTTTCCGTAACACATCATCCCGTGAACAACTCCTTGATCACATTGAGCTCATTATGATGATGTCCTACCGAGTGGGCCCAGAGGTACCTCTCCGTTACATGGAGTGACAAATCCCAGTCTCGATTCTTGCCAACCCAACAGATACTTTCGGAGATACCCGTAGTGCACCTTTATAGCCACCCAGTTACGTTGTGACGTTTGGTGCACCCAAAGCACTCCTACGGTATCCGGGAGTTGCACAATCTCATGGTCTAAGGAAAAGTTACTTGACATTGGAAAAGCTTTAGCAAACGAACTACACGATCTAGTGCTAGGCTTAGGATTGGGTCTTGTCCATCACATCATTCTCCTAATGATGTGATCCCGTTATCAATGACATCCAATGTCCATGGTCAGGAAACCGTAACCATCTATTGATCAACGAGCTAGTCAACTAGAGGCTTACTAGGGACATGTTGTGGTCTATGTATTCACACATGTATTACGATTTCCGGATAACACAATTATAGCATGAATAACAGACAATTATCATGAACAAGGAAATATAATAATAACCATTTTATTATTGCCTCTAGGGCATATTTCCAACAGGAGTCATCTAGCAACGAGTGAGAGGGGAGTGTATCTACATACCCTTGTAGATCGCGAGCGGAAGCGTTCAAGAGAACGGGGTTGATGGAGTCGTACTCGTCGTGATCCAAATCACCGATGACCGAGCGCCGAACGGACGGCACCTCCGCGTTCAACACACGTACGGAGCAGAGACGTCTCCTCCTTCTTGATCCAGCAAGGGGGGAGGAGATGTTGATGGAGATCCAGCAGCACGACGGTGTGGTGGTGGAAGCAGCGGGATTTCAGCAGGGCTTCGCCAAGCGCTACTGGAGGAGGAAGAGGTGTCACGGGAGGGAGAGGGAGGCGCCAGGGGCTGTGCTCTTTCTCCCATGCACCTCCCCACTATATATAGGGGTGGAGGGGGCTGGTTTCTTGCCCTCCAAGTCCATTGGGGCGTTGGCAAAGGTGGAAGGAAAGAAATCCCATCCTTTCCCTTCCCCACCGATTGTTATCCCCCTTTTTTAGGGATCTTGATCTTATCCCTTCGGGATATGATCTTATTCCTTCTAAGGGGGAATCTTGGTGCGCCTTGACTAGGGGTGTGGGGCCTTGCCCCCACTACCCACGTTCATGTGGGTCCCCCCATGCAGGTGGGCCCCACTCCGGAACCTTCTAGAACCTTCTCGGTACAATACCGAAAAATCCCGAACATTTTCCGGTGGCCAAAATAGGACTTCCCATATATAAATCTTTACCTCCGGACCATTCCGGAACTCCTCGTGACGTCCAGGATCTCATCCGAGACTCCGAACAACCTTCGGGTTACCGCATACTAATATCTCTATAACCCTAGCGTCACCGAACCTTAAGTGTGTAGACCCTACGGGTTCGGGAGCCACGCAGACATGACCGAGACGACTCTCCGGTCAATAACCAACAGCGGGATCTGGATACCCATGTTGGCTCCCACATGCTCCTCGATGATCTCATCGGATGAACCACGATGTCGAGGATTCAATCAATCCCGTACGCAATTCCCTTTGTCTATCGGTACGATACTTGCCCGAGATTCGATCGTCGGTATCTCGATACCTTGTTCAATCTCGTTACCGGCAAGTCTCTTTACTCGTTTCCGTAACACATCATCCCGTGAACAACTCCTTGATCACATTGAGCTCATTATGATGATGTCCTACCGAGTGGGCCCAGAGGTACCTCTCCGTTACATGGAGTGACAAATCCCAGTCTCGATTCGTGCCAACCCAACAGATACTTTCGGAGATACCCGTAGTGCACCTTTATAGCCACCCAGTTACGTTGTGACGTTTGGTGCACCCAAAGCACTCCTACGGTATCCGGGAGTTGCACAATCTCATGGTCTAAGGAAAAGTTACTTGACATTGGAAAAGCTTTAGCAAACGAACTACACGATCTAGTGCTAGGCTTAGGATTGGGTCTTGTCCATCACATCATTCTCCTAATGATGTGATCCCGTTATCAATGACATCCAATATCCATGGTCAGGAAACCGCAACCATCTATTGATCAACGAGCTAGTCAACTAGAGGCTTACTAGGGACATGTTGTGGTCTATGTATTCACACATGTATTACGATTTCCGGATAACACAATTATAGCATGAATAACAGACAATTATCATGAACAAGGAAATATAATAATAACCATTTTATTATTGCCTCTAGGGCATATTTCCAACATAATCATGTTCAGATCAAGACACCACATACTGATATATAAGGTCTTGACAGAATCCAGCACCACTGATAGGCTATCCATGGACAAGCTCTTCTTTCAGCATAGAACATAATATTAGCACCAAAAGTGTACTCCAAGATGATATTTAACTTATGTGCACAAATGAAAAATGTAGATTACAAAAGTGTACATGGATAATATACAATACCTGAATAAGTGTGGAGCCAAACACCATCTCAAATGATTTAGACGAATCATGAATTGCACTGAAGGTCTCCAGTTTAGGCGCAGAGACCACAATTATTTGCGAAGGTGCATAACAAGAATCAAGGAGCAACCTTTGAAGTGAAGGGCATCTTTGATGATGAGCTCCTATCCTTGAAAATGAATTCCAATGCTTACAAGGTGAGGCGACTTTATTTTGAAACAAGGGATACAGATTCCTATTCCAAAAACAAGCACCAAGCGCTCCAGGGCAGGGCAGCTGGAGTGAATGATGCTGTGCAGTGAGGCCTCCGACAAATCAACCACCATAAGTGCTAGTTTTTTTAGCAGTGGGAGTCAAATCATTTGTACCAGATTGTCTGCTAGATGGCACCGGGCGAAGGTAGCGGTGTGGAGAGAGGAGGAAAACCACTAGATGGGCATTGGTGGTGAGGGCACATATACATCGGTTAGTGGTATGTTATTTTCGTACTTATTCAAGCTGCTGGAGTTTTTCGAATTGACGGGATGTCAGTCAGGAATCCACCGTGCAGGGCATGTCTAGCAGGTAGCATGCCGGGATGCAGAGGCATTGAATGGAGCCCTGGTGGGAGGAGATGATGGCTCCGGGGAGTTCAGAATCTTGAACGACAGATAGCTGACAACAGTCGAGATTAAGAGGCACAGCGCGCCATAGAGTGTGCCACCGAGATGCGAGGATATGTGTGCGACAGCCATCCTTGGTGGGGAGAAGGGACATGATCTCCCGAAGGATGGCATCCGGGAGATCGCTGATGCGGTCCGCCCGAGATTCTACGGGTTCCTCAGATCCCGGGGGGCCGTGGCCGCTTCTGCCCGCGCTGCCGGGTACAAGATCTACAACCAGCGGTGCCGCTGGCAAGAGCCTCATCTGTGTACATACCAATCTGAAAAAATGGCAGAAACATACATGTAGGACATTCAAAATTAATTCTCAAGATCTAGAAGAAAAAAAAGCACAAACATATATGTAGGACATTCAAAATCAATTCTCAAGATCTGGCTACGAATTATTAGCACGAATGCTAACCCCAGTCGAATTATTAGCAAAAATCATTTGTACAGAACAAACAATTAATCACTAACCCTAGACGGATACCATTCAAACAATCAATACACTACACGGATCTTACTCTGATTTCATGAAATGAGAGAACATAACCATAGGATTTGTATTCCAAAAAAAAAACAGGGGGCGGGAGTAACCAGAGAAAACACATGATATGTTTGCCACACAAATGGGTATAGATGACTAACCAGTTTTTCGTCGGAGTTAGAGTCGTTGCCGGAGTTGCTGTGGACCTCCAGCTCCGGCTGGGGAGGCACGACGGCGCCGACGAAGTCAAGGTCGCGATGCTGCCCGCGCGAGACCTTGTCGGCGGTGACGGCAACCTCTATGCCCAACTTCATGCGTTGTGCGGGTACTTCACCAGCCCCAGTGTTGCCACTCCCTCCGATGGTGTGCTTCGGCGGCATCCTCATACACTCCAGATGGTGGTGACCACTGTGGACCGGGGTGCGGTGACGTGGCTTGAGACTGCGTCGGTATTTCCCCAAAGAGGAAGGGATGATGCAGCACGGCTACGGTAAGTATTTCCCTCAGTTGTGAAACCAAGGTATCAATCCTGTAGGAGAACCAAGCAACACTATGTAAACGGTACCTGCACACAAAGAACAAATACTTGCAACCCAACGCGTAAGAGGGGTTGCCAATCCCTCCTCAGTAAAAAGATAGATTAATTTGTATGAGATTGGATAAATAGATCTGAATAAAACACAAAATAAAATAAGTAAAGAAAAAGTGCAACAAGGTATTTTTGGGTTTTTAGAATAATAGATCTGAAAACAAATATGATGAAAGATAGATCTGAAAGCAATATGATAAAAGATAGACCCGGGGCCGTAGATTTCACTAGTGGCTTCTCTCGAGAAAATAGCATACGGTGGGTAAACAAATTACTGTTGGGCAATTGATAGAAGAACAAATAATTATGACGATATCCAAGGCAATGATCATGAATATAGGCATCACATCCAAGATTAGTAGACTGACTCCTGCCTGCATCTACTACTATTACTCCACACATCGACCGCTATCCAGCATGCATCTAGTGTATTAAGTTCATGGAGAAACGGAGTAATGCAATAAGAACGATGACATGATGTAGACAAGATCTATTCATGTAGGAATAAACCCCATCATTTTATCCTTAATAGCAATGGTACATACGTGCCTCGCTACCCCTTCTGTCACTGGGTGAGGACACCGCAAGATCGAACCTATCACAAAGCACCTCTTCCCATTGCAAGAAAAATCAATCTAGCTGGCCTAACTAAACCAAAGATTCAAAGAAGAAATATGAGGCTATAAATAATCATTCATATAAGAGATCAAAGAAGACTCAAATAATATTCACGGATATAGATCTGATCATAAACTTGAACTTCATCGGATCCCAACAAACACACCGCAAAAAGTCATTACATCAAATAGATCTCCAAGAGACCATTGTATTGAGAATCAAAAAAAGAGAGAAGAAGTCATCTAGCTAATTCCTACGGACCCGTAGGTCTATGGTGAACTACTCACGCATCATCGGAGGAGCACCAATGAGGATGATGAACCCCTCCGTGATCGTGTTCCCCTTCGGCAGAGTGCCAGAATAGGGCTCTAGATTGGATCTCATGGTTCTGGAACTTGCGGTGGCTAGAATTATGTTTCGTCGACTGCCCTAGGGTTTCTGGAATATTTGGGTATTTATAGAGCTGAGACGCAGTGGAGGAGACCCCCGTGGGCCCCACAACCCATCAGGGCGCGCCAAGGGCCTTTGGCGCGCCCTGGTGTTTTGTGGGCCCCACGGGCTCCCCTCTGGTGCTTCCTTGGCTCCCAAGTTGTCTTCTAGTCCAAAAAAAATCTCCAAAAAGTTTTGCTGTGTTTGGACTCCTTTTGATAGGGATATTCTGTGAAGTAAAAAAAAGCAACTGGCACTGGACACTGTGTCAATAGGTTAGTCCCAAATAATGATATAAAGTTGCTATAAAATGATTATAAAACATCCAAGAATGATAATATAACAGCATGGAACAATCAAAAATTATAGATACGTTGGAGACGTATCATGCGGCCGCCTATTATGACCAGCGGCTCGGGCGCGCCATTAATATGGAGCATGGGAGCGAGGCGGATGGTGGTCAAAGTGCTGGCTCACCTCCTGGTGAGCCTGCGTGGTGGACTGCTGGCATGCCTACCATCATTTCACACAGCTACTCGCACGCCTCCCGATGACACTGTGCAGCGAACACGCCTCCTGTCAATTCACACACCTGCACGCACACCTCCCGGTCTGCCTGCGCGGTGTACTGCTCGCATGCTTCCCGTCAACTCATGCCTGCTCGCACGGCACATGAGATGCGTGGCGGCACGTATATTGTTTTTCTTTTTTGATGATTAATTCTATCGCTTTATTGCTTAATCAAAGCATGACACATATACATTGTTGGTCTAATGCCCACGGTTCGAATAAATAATCCGTTTGCGATATTGGTTGCCAATTATTAACAATCTCCAGTTTGTAAGAAGGTTATATCAAAACTTGTCTCAAATTTGATAAAAAAAATACAATATCACAGTCTATTGGTGTCCATATGACACCACGATAAGTTTCATGAATTTCAACTAAGTTTTGGATTTACTGAATTTTAAAAATCAAGATTCTCAATGTTTTGAAATTTCTTGCACGGGGAAACATGCAGCCAGGGACATACATATGATTTTGCAATCCATTTTGGTGCAGATGTAGCTCAAATTTGTTTTTTGCATGTTAAATCCCTAGGAAATCAATCAATGTATAAAAATGGCCGAATGACCTCTGATTTTTTTTTCAAATTTTAACACGACACTCCTTTGGTCACATGTTCACTGCAGAAAAAGTTTGACATGCCTCAAAGTGGCAGTGGTGGTGCGGGGTGTGTGTGTGGGGGGGGGGGGTCCGGCAATACACTACGAGTCATGAGCCTCTGTGTGGGATTGATCGTTTTGTGAGTCATATATGCCACATCAAAGTCGTGAATTGGTTATTTAAAACATTACACATCCCTTTCATACATACATGTTTGGGCCACATGCATGCATTGGTGGTCCTCGGACACTCCCTCGTGCGGTTATCAGCGATGTGCCCATTCGTTAGCCCGCGAATGTTATCAGTTTTCACTGACAACGAGAGGCATTTGACCAAAGGTGGATTCATCTTGGCCTGTGTTACGGTGTGGATCATGGTGAGATTCCATATCAAAGTTCGGGCACGTGCGTACACATGAGTCCCCCCCCCCCCACCAGCTCGAAGTGAGGGGGGCTACGCGTCGTGAACCTCTGTGTAGTAGGTTTCCAGTTTACGAAAGCATGTGCCACATCAAAGTTGTGCATTGGGTATTCAAACATCAAACAACACCTCTTTGGGGCACATGCACGCGGTGGTTGTCCTATGACACTCACTCGTGTGTGACACTCTCTGTGGGCCCGCGAGGTCGTCATCGATCAGTTGAACCTACGGTGAGAGAGAGGTTAATTTGACCAACAAGGATGGTTCTTTTTTGGTTTGTCTTACGTATGTATGGTAGGAGTATGTGGTACACGTCAAAGAGGGGGCCAACATATACTATGTGTCATGAAATTGGCTCCATGTGGGGACTTTCTGGTTCTCGAGGCAGGTGCCACATCAAAGTTGTGCATTGGTATTCAAACATCACACAACACCATTCATGCGGTGGTTGCCCTATAGGAACCCACTCGCGTGCGGCACTTCCATCTGTGGGCCTGCGAGGTTGTCCTCCATCACTTTGACCCAACGAGAAAGGTTAAACAATCAAGGATGATTCTTTTTGGTTTGTGCTACTAATGTTGCTTGAAACTGCGTCGGTATTTCCCCAAAGAGGAAGGGATGATGCAGTACAGCTACGGTAGGTATTTCTCAGTTGTGAAACCAAGGTATCAATCCAGTAGGAGAACCCAGCAACACTATGTAAACGGTACCTGCACACAAAGAACAAATACTTGCAACCCGACGCGTAAGAGGGGTTGTCAATCCCTCCACTATAAAAAGATAGATAAATTTGTGGTAGATTGGATAAATAGCTCTCGATAAAATGCGAAATAAAATAAGTAATAAAAAAGTGCAGCAAGGTATTTCTGGGTTTTTGGTATAATAGATCTGAAAATAAAAGCAAATAAAAATACATCTCAAAGCAAATATGATAAAGAATAGACCCGGGGGTCGTAGATTTCACAAGTGGCTTCTCTCGAGAAATAGCACACGGTGGGTAAACAAATTACTATTGGGCAATTGATAGAAGATCGAATAATTATGACGATATCCAAGGCAATGATTAATATATAGGCATCACGTCCAAGATTAGTAGACCGACTCCTGCCTGCATCTACTACTATTACTCCACACATAGACCGCTATCCAGCATGCATCTAGTGTATTAAGTTCATGGAAAAATGGAGTAATGCAATAAGAACGATGACATGATGTAGACGAGATCTATTCATGTAGGAATAGCCCCCATCTTGTTATCCTTAATAGCAACGATACATGCGTGTCTTGCTGCCCCTTCTGTCACTGGGAAAGAACACCGCAAGATCGAACCTATCACAAAGCACCTCTTCCCATGGCAAGAAAAATCAATCTAGTCGGCCTAACTAAACCAAAGATTCAAAGAAGAAATACGAGGCTATAAATAATCATGCATATAAGAGATCAAAAGAAGACTCAAATAATATTCATGGATATAGATCTTATCATAAACTCAAAGTTCATCGGATCCCAACAAACACACCGCAAAAAGAGTTACATCAAATAGATCTCCAAGAGACCATTGTATTGAGAATCAAAAAGAGAGAAGAAGCCATCTAACTACTGCCTATGGACCCTTAGGTCTATGGTGGACTACTCACGCATCATCGGAGAGGCACCAATGAGGATGATGAACCCCTCTGTGATGGTGTTAGATTGGATCTCGTGGTTCTGGAACTTGCGGCAGCTGGAATTGTGTTTCATCTACTCCCTTAGGGTTTCTGGAATATTTGGGAATTTATAGGGCAAAGAGGCGGTGCAGGAGGTCTCCGTGGGGGGCACAACCCCCCTGGGCACGCCTAGGCTCCTGGGCGCGCCCTGGTGGGTTACGCTCCCCAAGGGCCTCCCCTCTGGTGCTTTCTTGGCCCACTGGGTGTCTTCTGGTCCAGAAAAAATCTCCAAAAAGTTTCGCTGCGTTTGGACTCCGTTTGGTACTGATATTCTGCAAAGTAAAAACAAGCAAAAAACAGCAACTGGCACTGGGCACTATGTCAATATATTAGTCCCAAGAAATGATATAAAGTTGCTATAAAATGAATATAAAACATCCAAGAATGATAATATAACAGCATGGAACAAGCAAAAATTATAGATATGTTGGAGACGTATCAGCTACGATAGGAGTACATACCACGCGTCGAAGGGGCAGCACATACCACGCGTCATGAACCTCGCTCTCTGTGGAGACTTTTTGGTTTCCAAGGCAGCTGCCACATCAAAGTTGTGCATTGGGTATTCAAACATCACACAAACACCTCTTTGGGCCACATGCAGACGGTGGTTGTCCTAAATAGGATGCTCACTCGCGTGTGACATACGCTTCGCTCCCGTGGGCCCGTGAGGTCATCGTCCATCTCTTTGACACAACGAGAGAGGTTAGTTTGACAAACAAGGAGGATTAATTCTTTTTGGGTTGTGTTATGGTAGGAGTATATAGTACGCGTCGAAGGGGGGATTGGACCAACATATACTATGCATCATGAACCTCGCTCTGTGTGGGGACTTTACGGATTTTGAGGCAGATGCAACATCAAAGTTGTGCATTAGATATTCAAAACATCACAACCACACACCTCCATACATATGTTTGGCACACATGCAAGCGATGGTAGTTGTCCTCTGGCACTCACTCACGCGGTTATCAGCAATGCTTCTATCTGTGGACCCGCTTGGTCCATCACTTTGACCGACAGCGGGAGAGGTTAATTTGGCTTAGGAGGGGATTAATTTTTTGTTTGTCTCACAATATAGGTCTTGATGTGACATTACATAATAGCGCATGTGTACACATGAATCCATCCAGCTGGATCAAACTGTGTGGGGGGGGGGGCGAGCACACGACACGTCATGAACCTCTTGCTCTGTGTGGGGACTGTGCGATTTTCAACGCATGCACCACATCAATGTTGTGCATTGGGTATTCAAACATATGCATGCATCACGCACCTCCATAAATATGTTTGGGACACATGCATGCAATGGTTGTCTTTTGGACACTCTCACTCGCTTGGTTATCGGTGGCAAGTCTATATATTCGTGGGCCCGCATGGACGTCCATCATTTCGACCGACAACGAGAAAGGTTACTAGGATGGATTCTTCTTCTTTGTTTCGTGTTATCGTATAGTAGGTTGATCATGGTGAGATTCCAGGCCTAATTAAGTTTGAGCGTATGCGTACACATGAATCCCTCTCACCGGCTTGATATATATATATACACACACACACACATAAACACTATTCTGATCACGGGATCAGAATAATATTCTGATCACAACCTGAACTTCCCGAGTAACGCGCCTGAACTTCCCTGTGTACGAACCCGAACTTCTGGCTATCTTCGCAACCGTGGCTTCCCCCGCGAATTATTCCGGTCGGTAGTGTTTTCTGGGATGTGACTGTAATCCAGATACCCATACCTGCATCTAAATGCTCGTTTTGATTCGTAATTTTGCATTTTGGCGGATTCACTCTCGGGGCAGATGAACTTGTGTCTGTTTACAAGTTTAATGCATTCACTGGATGTTCTAGATCCTCTAACATGATGGGAATTTGGTGTAGGTACGAGTTTCATGGACAATTTGTCGTTAATTTCAACGGATTTGATTTCGGGTTCTGTGTTCTTCGTCCGCGGGAGTGGTTCCGCGACTTCTGTGGATTTGCTGTTTTTATTTGAATATAGAGGGCGGATTTGATTGCAGCAGTGAGATTGGACCATTCATGCGTTGTTAATTTGATCGGGCAGGCGAATACACCCCTGAAATCGGGCGATTGGATCTCGTATCGGCCCGTGTTGGTTTCGGTTTTTCGTTGAGACAGCTTGGTGGATTTATCGTTTTGATGTTAGGGCGCAATAGGATATCGTTCGAGGTCGCGGACTAAGAAGGTGTAGTCACCCAAGTGATTAAATCTAAAAACCAAATTCGATAATGTGTATTTTTCAGTGATTCTACTGTCTGTGTTACAGAGTTGGACTTCTGCACCTTTTGTGCTTGAACTTCCCTTGTTTTAATGCATGTTTTTTGGGTGATGCTGCAATACGATATGTTCGGTTGGTGTTGTTATAAAAATTTTGTGTACGTTTTTTTGTTTTTCAGAGTACTCATATACGTAAATGTGGAGCTGGTCCATAGACACACAAATCATCTTTTTTATATTTATTCTGTCTTTGGGATTAGTTTTTTGGATCATCCACATTCTGTGGTAGTAGTTGGACTTCTATGGTACCAGTGATTGAACTTCCTGGTTTCCACATTGCAACGCGGTGCAGCATCGCGCTCTATTTTTTCTTTTTTCTTTTTGTTTTTTTTGTAATTTTCAATTTTCTAATTTGGGTTTGAGTTTGTTCCGTGGGCAACTATGGGATTATTCCCAAATATGCATGCATACCTTACTTATTTTTTTGTCACATGTTTGCATACTTCGAACAGTGGTAGAACTTCAGTATGTGTTTAACGTGAACTTACAAGATTTTTGCTTCTGTGTAATTTGTTTTTCTACATGTTCATTTGATGTTTTTTCAAAACACCGAACTTCTGTGTTTTTACCACTTGAACTTACCTTATTTAGAACATTTGATTACGAGATCATTGTTTCACGGTGAATCAAGTTATTTGTTTCAAGTTTCAGCATTGAAGTCGATCTGTAAATGAGGTATGGAAGAATGCCTTGCTGTGTCAGCGTCGTTACTATGCCCGGCCATCTCCCAGTCAGAGGTAACTGAATAATAATTTGATAAGCGTACACATGCACGCTGTATCGTGGGGTAATCTTCTTATTTGTAAGCCTTTGTATCAGTAAAAGTGTATAAGTGTATTTGGCATCAGTTTTATTATGATCTCAGCTCGCTGTTCCCAATGAGCACTTGAGCACTGCATACCTAGACTGTATTGGCCGAGTCTTCCATACTGTTGCCTAAAAAAAACTACATTGGCTGAGTCTTCAACTCAAGTTCAACTTTAGTTCACTTTCTTGGAATACCATATGAAACTTTTACGCACCAACCAACTTAACCAAAAGTGCTAAACAACGAAGAAGAGTCTCTACTATGTTATTATTATAAACAAGAGCTAAACGAGATATCACATGCTTTCACGAGGCTAAATTATCAAATACAAAAAAACATATTTATATTCAGTTTTTATTCTCATATCTAATTTTATTCCACGTGCACTTCTACAGCGCGTAAATGAATGACCTACGTCCACTAAATATGGACTCCAAGTACCTAACAACTCGCTTAGTTCAAGATAAGCACAAGATCTGCCGCCGCCGACTGAGTGCCGCAGCCTGTGAAGCCACCGAAAGGAACACCCCCAGTGTCACCAACGCCACCGACTTGGAAGTTGCTCCCCACGCTTCTTCCTACTCCGCCGAGCAGGACCATGACGCCGATGAAGACATCGCCGTTGTTGCCGAAGACCCTGCCGATGCAGCCATCATGGCGTCCTGCCGATGCTTTGGATTGTGTACTTGCTGCTGGGAACTTCTAAGCTTCTTCATGCGTCTCTCGTCTTGCTGACATAAAAGAAAAAAAATGTCTATTAGCACACAAGTTACATCTGCCTATACCTTTGTAACTGAACTTAGCATTATTCACAGCCTGAACTTCTCATATAAAAGTGGTGTTCATGTACATATTTTTTCCCCTATGACAGGCATCACACTATGCACTGAGCTGAGCATCTGCCAATACTTTTGTACCTGAACTGAGCACCCTTCACAGAATGAACCTCACATCCTGTTAATTCTACACTATTTGATTACTTATATGTACCTGAACTGAGCACTCTCCACAACCTGAACTTCTTGTTTTGCAAAGGGGAAATACTGTCTACAGTTAAAAAACCTGAACCTTCATGAGTTTGAATGGTTGAACTACTAGTGCATACCAACCTGACCTTCATGTGAGATCTCATGCATGTTCTATTTTCCTTTTATTTTTTTGCACAGAACCAGATACATACCAACCTGAACTCTAACACACTTACTAGTTGAACTTCACATGGCTTTTTCACATGTGAATGTGAATGCAGGCAGATTTTCTAGTGTTTGTAGCCTGGACTGATGCTCACACACCACCTGAACTTCACATGGCTGTAAGCAGGCAGATTTTAAAAAAGCCTTTTGTAGCCTGGACTGATGCTCACACACCACCTGAACTTCACATGGCTATAAGAAAATAACAAACAGAAGGAAGAAGTTCAACCATACCCTGGCTAGAAGGTCGGCCAACCTTTTCCCAGCAGCTGATAGGCCACCTTGAGAGCAATTCGTAGGGGCGGTAGGAGATGAATGCCATGGCAATCCATGTCTTGCAGGGGGCGCGAAGTTCATCTGCACGAAGCAAGAAGGTCAGGCAAGGCAAGATTGAAGAAGAAGGCAACAAGAGGGAGGAAGTCCATGTACCGTTGGTGGATCTGGAGGCGCCGCCGATGCCGCCTCCGCCGCGGAGTTGCTCCGTTGGCCGCACCATTCGTCGTAGCTTGCGTCGGGGCCATCATCTGGTCTGCCAAGGCGTCGGGCGCTGATGGAAGGAGGATGCGGCTTCCGGAAGTCCATGGCGGCTTCGCCGCGTCCAGGCGACGCGGGCTCCCTCGCGCCGGCGTCCGCCGTCGCTCGCTCGCCCGCGCCGGTGGTCGGCCAGGAGCTGGAGATGGAGGGGAGGCGGCGGATCCGGCCGGCCAGGATCTGGGGAAGGAGGGGAGGCGGCGGATCCGGCCGACCAGGAGCTGTAGACGGGGGGGAGGCGGCGGATCCGGCAAAGATCGGCGGCAACCACGGGGGAGGTCGGGGGATCAAGGGGAGGAGGGGGGCTGGGGCGGCTCGGGATCGGGATCGGGATCAGGTGGATCCTGTCAGGGGGTCTCGGGATCCAGTGGATCCTGTCGAGCCGGCGGCAGTTCAGAAGTTCGGGAGGGCCCTGTCGGGCCCTATATAGGGGCTGTTGTGATCCAAATAACTATTCTAATCCTGGGATTAGAATAGTGCTGTCCTATATATTATATATATATATATATATATATATATATATATATATATATATATATATATATATATATATATATATATATGCATGCTACGCGCCGTGAACCCTCACTCGATGTGGGGATTTTACGGTTCCAAAGCACGGTGTCACATCAAAGTTGTGCATTGGGTATTCAAACACCACACACCACTTCCATATACATATGTTTGGGCCACATGCACATAGTGGTTTTGTCTTCAGGCACTCCCTCGCGTGGTTATCGGCGATAAGCGAGCCCATTTTCTGGGGCCGTGTGGACGTCCATCACTTTGACCAACAATGAGAGAGGTTATACGACCAAGTTGAATTTTGCTTGGTCCGTGTTACAGTACGTCTTGGTGAGATGCCCTCTCCCACTGACTCAAAGTGTGTATTGGGGTGGGAGGCTAGTTCGCACTTCCTGCAACCTTCGTGGGGTCGGGGAAGTCCGGTTAATTTGTGAGGCACATGTGCCACATCAAAATTGTGAATTGGGTATTTAAATATCACACCACACCCTTTTCATACATATAGTAGGGCCACCCGCAAGTGGTTCGTATATGGTCTCACCCATCTCGCGCCACAAGCACACATTTGTGGGCCCGCACACGGTCCACCTTTGTCCGGAAGCGAAAGGGGGGTTTGACCATGATGGACTCCTATAGGTTTTGTGTTACGTAGGGTGAGATTTCAAACCTAGCTATTTGGGGGGCATGCGTTCATAGCTAGGATTCCCTTATCACGGACACGAAGTGGGGTTCGTAGGGGGTGGCGGACTAGCAATAATGTGCGCTTTGTGCGACAGGTGCCACATCAAAGTTGTGCATTGGGTATTTGAACATCAAACCACCCTTTTCATACATATATTTGGTCAATATGCAAGTGTGTTCATGTTCTAACCCTTTCCTGCGTTTTATTTGCCAAATTTATAAATAACAGACGAGTTGGATGCAGCAACCGTCTGCGATTGGGGACGCAACAGACACGATTCCCTCAGACTACCCGTGTGCCATGCCCGTGCCCCTGTCACTCACATCAGCACAGTAGATTGGGCTCCACGAGGCTTCCCTCCCGCTTTCAAAAATATCTACTACCTCGCAATCTCGAAAATATCTACCACCTGGAGGGTTTTTCTGTTTGATAGCACACGATTATTATGTGTGGACCGTGTGCGATGTTTGCTACTCCCGTTCTGCTTCAATCCCTTGATCCAAATTTTCAGTAGCCCCAGCATTTTACTCCCGCCTGCATCCCTCCCAATCTCAAAAATATCTACTCGCCTGGAGGGTTTTTCTATTTGATAGCACACGATTATTATGTTTTGACCGTGTGCAATGTCTGTTACTCCTGCTCTGCTTCAATCACTTGATCCAAATTTTCAGTAGCCCCGGCATTTTACTCCCGCCTGCATCCCTCGCAATCTCAAAAATATCTACTCGCCTGGAGGGTTTTTCTATTTGGTAGCACATGATTATTATGTTTTGATCGTGTGCGATGTCTGTTACTTCCGCTCTGTTTCAATCCCTTGATCCAAATTTTCAGTAGCCCCGGCATTTTACTCCCGCCTAGTAAAATTTTCAGTAGTCGTGGTATTTCCTCAAACACCACCTTGGCCCCCCTCCACACACACACACACACCCCAAAACCTCTGCTCACACAGACACACACCACCTCTCCCTCGCTCAAAACCATTGGTAGGTCACCGCCACCGCTACCGCCGCCGAAGCGCCGCCTCCATCGTCAACCTCTGCCTGTCTGCCGGGGAGCTCGAGGAGCGAATGGCCCAAAAGAGGTTTATCGCGGCCTCTTTGCCCGACGTCGGCGAGGTGGCCGCCGAGGTGTCCCTGTCGTCCTCCGCGGGCTCTTTATCGAGCCGTCGTCGCCGGTCGCCCGATCCACCCGCCGCCGCGCCCCTTGATAACCCACAAGTATAGGGGATCACAGCACTTTTCGAGGGTAGAGTATTCAACCTAGATTTATAGATTCGACACAAGGGGAGCCAAAGAATATTTGCAAGTATTAGCAGCTGAGTTGTCAATTCAACCACACCTAGAGATTAATTATCTGCAGCAATATGATCAGTAGCAAAGTAATATGATAGATTTGATAGTAGTGGTAACAGTAGCGGTAACAGTAACAGTGATAGCAATAATTTTGTAGCAAGTGTAACAGTAACAGCAGCAATAGTAACTTAGCAAGAACAATATATGGAAAATTCGTAGGCATTGGATCGGTGAATTCGTTGGATGATATTCATGATATAACAGTCGTAACCTAGGGCGATACAAAACTAGCTCCAGTTCATAAATATAATGTAGGCATATATTCCGTAAATAGTCATACGTGCTTATGGAAAGAACTTGCATGACATCTTTTGTCCTACCCTCCCGTGGCAGTGGGGTCCATAAGGAAACTAAGGGATATTAAGGCCTCCTTTTAATAGAGAACCGAAACAAAGCATTAGCACATAGTGAATACATGAACTCCTCAAACTACGGTCATCACCAGAAAGTATCCCGAATACTGTCACTCTGGGGTTTACGGATCATAACACGTAATAGGTGACTATAACTTGCAAGATCGGATCTAGAACATAGATATAATGGTGATAACATAAACGGTTCAGATCTGAAATCATGGCACCCGGGCCCAAAGTGATAAGCATTAAGCATGGCAAAGTCATAGCAACATCAATCTCAGAACATAATGGATACTAGGGATCAAGCCCTAACAAAACTAACTCGATTACATGATGAATCTCATCCAACTCCCTCACCGACCAGCAAGCCTACGAAGGAATTACTCACTCCTGGTGGGGAGCATCATGGAATTGGCAATGGAGAAGGGTTGGTGATGACGAAGATCGAAGATCCCCCTCTCTGGAGCCCCAAACGGGCTCCAGATCTGGCCTCCCGACGAAGAACAGGAGGTGGCGGCGGCTCTGTCTCGTGAAACGCGATAATTCTTTCTCCCTGGTTTTTTTTTCTCCAAAAATAGGATTTTATAGGGTCGAAGTCAGGGTCTGCGGGGCCACCTGGTGGGCACAACCCACCTGGGCGCGCGTAGAGGGGGGCGCGCCCTGGTGGGTTGTGCTCACCCAGGGGGCCCCCTCCTGTGGTTCTTGGCTCCAGTAATTTTCTTTTATTCCATAAAAAATTTCCAAAAAGTTTCGTTCCATTCCGAGAACTTTTATTTCTGCACAAAAACAACACCATGGTAGTTCTGCTGCAAACAGTATCAGTCCAGATTAGTTTCATTCAAATCATGCAAATTAGAGTCCAAAATAAGAGCAAAAGCGTTAGGAAAAGTATATACGCCGGAGACGTATCAACTCCCCCAAGCTTAAACCTTTGCTTGTCCTCAAGCAATTCAGTTGATAAACTGAAAGTGAAAAAGAAAAACTTTTACGAACTCTTTGTTCTTGTTTACGTAAATAAGCTTAAGTAGCACCCAGGTTTTCAGCAAAGATTATGACTAACCATGTCGACAATAACTCTTAAAAATTATATTAACTCATATCAATGGCATAAGCAACTAGTGGGCAAAAATAAATATCTCAAATGACAACACTTTATCAAAACAATCATGATATAATATGATAACAGTGGTATCTCGCAAGCCCTTTCTGAGACCGCAAAACATAAATGCAGACCACCTCCAAAGTTCAAGCAGCGACTAAACATTGTAATTCATGGTAGAAAAGATCCAGTCATGATGCATCCAACATTAGCTATACACAATGCATGACGATGACAATAGTGCTCTCAGATCTCGCGCTTATTTGAGAGGGTGATGACGCAACATAAAATTAAATAGATAGTCCCTTCGCAGAGGAAGCAGTGATTTGCAGCGGTGCCAGAGCTCGGATTTTTAAAACAGAGATAAATGAAATTTTGAGAAATGCACCCTTCCTGTTTACTTTGCAATCATTAGTTATCAATATCTTCCATGCTAAACACATTAGTGGCGGTTCCCAAGCGATAAAAGTAAAGGTTTACTCCCCCTCCACCAACAAATACACTCCACGGCTAGCCGAATCCACGAGTACCATCCATACCAACATCAGACATGGGGGAGTTTTGTTTAATTATTTGCAATTTGATTTTGGGACTGGGAATCCCTATTACCGCCCCTCTTGTGCAAGGACGAGTGAATAAACACTCATCATGAGTATAACCCGCTTAGCATGGAAGATACCGACTACCTCCTGTCGCTCTATGAACAATCCAGGCACACAAAAACGGATGTTTATTTGAAGTTTTTAGAGGTGGCACATGCAAATTTACTTTGAACGGCAGGGTAATACCGCATATAGGTAGATATATAGTGGACTCATCTGGAACAACTTGGGTTTTAGGATTTTGATGCACAAGCAGTATTCCCGCTTAGTACAGGCGAAGGCTAGCAAATAGGTTGAGAAGCGGCCAGCTAGAGTGCGAAAACGGTCATAAACATGCATTATGCATAAGTAACATTGGATACTAGCATGAGTAGGATATGAACACCATGAACATAAATATCATAGAGGCTATGTTGGTTTGATTCAACTACATGCATGAACATGTGCCAAGTCAAGCCACTTGAAACATTCAGAGGAGGATACCATATCATCATACCACATCACAATCATTTTAATGCATGTTGACATCCAAGATAAATCATTATCCACTCCTAGCTACTTAAGCATGGCATGAGAAACTATAATCTAATTGTCATTGCAAACATGGTTGATCATAATAGGCTGAATCATGGATACTAGGTTAAACATATTTACAAAAACAGAACAAGTTGAGTTCATACACGTTTCTCTTTGCCACAGCCAGTTCATCAAATATCGTCATCATTGCCTTTCACTTGCATGACCGAATGATATGAAAATAATAATAGTGCAAGAGTGTCGTGGGCTAAGCTGGAATCTGCAAACATTTTATTCAAGAGAAGACAAGGTAATATGGACTCTTTATTAAATCAATATCAATGCATATGGGAGCCACTCAACAATTTCATCGTGGTCTTCTCCTCGGTACGACTCAATAAAAGGAAAAGAATTTCAGAGAAACACACTGAAATATTTTTTAAGCTTTTAGTTTTTCTTGAAGAAAGCAAATTAAAAAGAAAAACAAAAACAAGAAAAAACTATTTACACAAGAGAGCTCCCAACAAGCAAAAGAAGAACAAGGAAATCTTTTTGGGTTTTCTTTTAACATTACAACTAAATTATACTAGAAAGAAAAACCGAAAAGAAGCGAGAAACATTTGTTTGTGATTTTCTCAAAGTTTTTCAAACACACAAGAAGAAAGCGAGGAAATAAATCTAGCATGGATAATACAATGAAAAAGTGTGGACACCGACAACTGGAATGAAATGTGTGAACATAAATGTAATGTCGGTGGGAATACGTACTCCCCCAAGCTTAGGCTTTTAGCCTAGCTTGGTAATCACCACTCGTAGTAGCCATCCGGTCCCACGTTGAAGTGTTGTGGAGCGGGCACCTGAGCGTCCCACTCCTGAGGCTCCTCCTCTGCCTCTGCCTGGGCGTTCCAGTAGGCAATAATATCCCCAGGCATGATCCTGTATCCGTCCCTGGCAATAGAATCAAACAAAGCAGGTGCAGGCAACGGAATAATATCACGGGTTTCCACACTGAAAACCAGGTTGTAAGGAATATTATTAATAGAATCATTAATGTCAGTAAACTGGTGATCTTTCATCGCCTGGTGATCTAAATAAACCTTAGGTAAACGATAATCATGTTGGTGGATCTCAACGTTAAAGTGACTCACTAAGCGAGTAGCATAAATGCCGCCGTGGATTTTGCCCTTGGCTTTGTTAAGGTGCAGACGGTGTGCAATAATAGCCCCTAGGCTATAGCTGTTATCGCCATAGAGTGCGCGGCATAAAATGGCAAAGTCAGGAGCACAGAGTGCACCGACCTTCTCTCTAGCAATTAAACATTTAGCAATGAATAGAGCAAAATAATGCACAGCAGGAAACTGCAAACTAGTAGCAGTGACACTCGACACGCCTCTCTCATCTCCCACTGACAGAGTACGATAAAAGCCCTCGAACGCTGCAGGCCTAGGCTCTCTTATTTCCCCGTCAGAAGGGATCAAGCATATATCACAAAAATCAGTAAGTGGTATCTGACGGGTTTCAGCATATAAATTAAACTGAACCTCAGGGGGGTTATTCCTACTCAGAAAATGAAAACTTTGCACAAAAGTATTTGTAACGAGATGTATTGTTCACACTCAGCTGCGATGAAGTCGGTGAGACTAGCATTAGCAGCAAATTGTGTGAACTCTTGACGGATTCCGGCTCCATCCATGAAGGGGTTATGCGGCCATTCGCACGGCCGCACCTCTGCCCTTCTCCAAGTGTGGAGATCGTTGTCCGATGACTCCCCAATGACTCCCTTAGAGCTCTTCTTGGAAGCAAACTTTCTAAAGAAACTCATCTTATTCCTATGAATAAAATTCTGAAAAATTTAGTCCACAAAATTTTTGTCAACAAAACTTCACAAGATTGATAGCAACTACTCATAGGGGTGCATAGAGGCCATATTAAGCATTCAAACTACTTAGAACTCTAAGAATTCAACATGCAAGCTCATCTATAGCAGCACCAAGAGTAGCTAATTATTCAAAATATAATCCACTAAAGCAAAAACTAATTGGAGCAATGGAGGAGTCACATACCAAGTAGCAATCCCCCAAAACAGTTTCGGAAACGGAGTTTCGAGCAAAGAGATCAAAATCCGCGGGTTTGAGAGCAAGAACACGAGAGAGAGAGAGAGAGCAATGGTGATTTTTTTCTGAAGGTAGGTGATGACATGGGCTAAAGAGATAAGTGAGGGGCCCACGTGGGGACCACAACCCACCAGGGCGCGCCTGGGGCTGCTGGCGCGCCTAGGTGGGTTGTGCCTACCTGGTGCACCCCCCCCCCTCTGATGTTATTTGCACTACAAATTCTTAAATATTCACAAAAAAATCATATTAAATTTTCAGGACATTCTGAGAACTTTTATTTCTGGGTCATTTTTTTATTGCATGAAAAATTCAGAAAACAGACAAAACATGGCATTTTATTTTATTTAACTAAGAAAAACAGAAAATAAAAGTTGGGAGCAGAAGGTTGTGCTTACTAAATTCATCAACTCCATACCTCTCAAAAATGATCCATTAATAAGGTTGATCAAGTCTTATTAACAACCACTTTCGATTAGCATGAAACCGAAGAACTTTCATAAAACACTAAGTTACCTCAACGGGGATATGCATGTCCCCAACAATAAGCATTTCATATTTCCTTTTGGCAATAGGTAGAGGTAGTTGAAAACTTTCAATAGTGAGTGTCGGAGATTTTTCAATAACATTAATACCATTCACTTAGAATTGTTTCTTCGGGAAGTGCACCGTATGCTCATTGCCATTGATATGAAAAGTGACATTGCTTTTATTGCAATCAATAACAGCCCCTGCAGTATTCAAAAAGGGACTACCAAGGATAATCGACATATTGTCGTCCTCGGGCATCTCAAGTATAACAAAGTCAGTTAAAATAGTAACATCTGCAACAACAAGAGGCACATCCTCGTAAATACCGATAGGTATGGCAGTTGATTTGTCAGCCATTTGCAAAGATATTTCAGTAGGTGTGAGTTTATTCAAATCAAGTCTTTTATATAAAGAGAAAGGCATAACACTAACATCAGCTCCCAAATCACACAAAGCAGTTTTGACATAATTTCTTTTGATAGAGCAAGGTATAGTTGGTATTCCCGGATCTCCAAGTTTTTTAGGTACTCCATCCTTAAAAGAATAATTAGCAAGCATAGTGGAGATTTCAGCTTCCGGTATTTTTCTCTTATTAGTGATGATGTCTTTCATATATTTGGCATAAGGAGCCATCTTTAATATATCAGTCAAGCGAGTGCGCAAAAAGACTGGCCTAAGCATTTCAGCAAAGCGTTCAAATTCTTCATCATCCTTTTTCTTAGTTGACTTAGGTGGAAAGGGCATGGGTTTTTGAACCCACGGTTCTCTTTCCCTTCCATGATTTTTAGCAACAAAGTCTCTTTTATCATATCTTTTATTTTTAGGTTGTGGGTTATCAAAATCAACAGCTGGTTCTATTTCCACATCATTATCTGGTTGTTTATCATTGTCTGGTTGAGTATCTTCATGAACATCATCATTATCTTTTTCATTATCACTAGATGAATGTTCATTACCAGATTGAGTTTCAGCATCTGAAATAGAAACTTCATTATCATTATAAGGAGGTTTTTATATCTCAGGTTCACTAGAGGCATGCAAAGTTCTATCATTTTTCTTTTTCTTCTTCTTTTTAGAAGGACTAGGTGCATCAGTGTTAATTCTTTGAGAGTCTTGTTCAATTCTTTTAGGGTGACCCTCAGGATATAGTGGTTCCTGAGTCATTTTACCTCCTCTAGTTGCTACTCTAACAGCAAAGTCATTTATATTATTATTTATTTCATCTAGCAACTCTCTTTGAGACTTAGCAACTTGTTCTAGTTGAGTTTGAACCATAGAGGCATGTTTTCCTACACCTCTAACATCATTGGAGATTCGAAATAACAAGTTACTCAAGCGAGCAATCATATCAGAATTATATTTCAACTGTTTCATAACATTTTCATTGAAGTGATCTTGTGTTCTAATGTAATTAGTAAACTCATAAAGGCATTGACTAGGATGCATATTATAAGGATTATCCCTTTCATTAAATTTCATTAAAGAATTTACCTCTACCACCTTTGGTGGTGGTGTGTCAAGTCCATGTATTTCTTCAATAGGAGGTAAATTTTTAACATCATCTGCTTTAATACATTTTTCCTTCATAGATTTCTTTGCCTCTTGCATATCTTCCAGACTGAGATATAAGATACCCCTCTTCTTTTGAGTAGGTTTAGGAGGTGGTTCAGGAAAAGTCCAATCATCAAAAAAATTCAATATATTATTCAATAATTCATCAGCTTGTCCATCAGTGCGTTCCCTGAAAACACAACCAGTACAACTATCTACGAAGTCCCTAGAAGCATCGGTTAGTCCATTATAGAAGATATCAAGTATTTCATTTTTCTTAAGTGGATGGTCAGGCAAAGCATTAAGCAATTGGAGAAGCATCCCCTAAATCATATCCTAGGGACTACGCACACAACCAGGAGCAAGAGTATTGTACCATATCTTAGCATCACCCTTTAATGAGAATGGAAATAATTTGAGGATATAGTAGTAGCGAATCTTCTCATCATGAGCAAATAGGGTGGCTATATCATTTAATTTAGTAAGGTGTGCCACAACAGTTTCAGTTTCATAATCATGGAAAGGATCAGATTCAACCAAAGTAATTAACTCTGGGTCGACAGAGAATTCATAATCCTTATCATCAACAAAGATAGCTGAAGTAGCAAACTTAGGATCACAATTCATTCTAGCATTCAAAGATTTCTCTTTCAGTTTGCATAATAATTTCTTAAGATCATGTCTATCATTGCAAGCAAGAAAATCTCTAGCTGTCTACTCATCCATAAAATAACCTTCAGGTATCTTAGGCAATTCATATCTAGGAGAGCTAGGTCTAAGAGGTGTTTCAAGATTTTCAGTTTCAGGCATTTCATCAGTTTCAACAATTTCATAAGTTCCAGCATTCTCAATATCTTTAGCTCTAGCAATTTGTTCATCAAGAAAATCACCTAGTGGCACACCATCATCAAGCAAGGTACTAGCATCATCATGAGTAGCATTCATAGAAGTAGCATCATCAATAACTTGCGACATATCAGGATTAATAGCATGTGGTGGTGTTGCAAGTCTACTCAAAACATAAGGTGAATCAAGTGCAGAGTGTGATGGCAGTTCCTTACCTCCCCTCATCCTAGAGGGAACGATCTTGATTTTTGTATCCTTCATATTCTTCATAGTGATAAATAGATAATAATCCCAAGTGACTCAACAAATATAGCTATGCTCCCCGGCAACGGCGCCAGAAAAAGGTCATGATAACCCACAAGTATAGCGGATCGCAATAGTTTTCGAGGGTAGAGTATTCAACCCAGATTTATAGATTCGACACAAGGGGAGCCAAATAATATTTGCAAGTATTAGCAGCTGAGTTGTCAATTCAACCACACCTGAAGATTAATTATCTGCAGCAATATGATCAGTAGTAAAGTAATATGATAGTTTTGATAGTAGTGTTAACAGTAGCGGTAACGGTAACAGTGATAGCAATAATTTTGTAGCAAGTGTAACAGTAACAGCAGCAATAGTAACTTAGCAAGAACAATATATGAAAAATTCGTAGGCATTGGATCGGTGAATTCGTTGGATGATACTCATCATATAACAGTCATAACCTAGGACGATACAAAACTAGCTCCAGTTCATAAATATAATATAGGCATGTATTCCGTAAATAGTCATACGTGCTTATGGAAAGAACTTACATGACATCTTTTTTCCTACCCTCCTGTGGCAGCAGGGTCCATAAGAAAACTAAGAGATATTAAGGCCTCCTTTTAATAGAGTACCGGAACAAAGCATTAGCACATAGTGAATACATGAACTCCTCAAACTACGGTCATCACCGGAAAGTATCCCGAATACTGTCACTCCGGGGTTTACGGATCATAACACGTAATAGGTGACTATAACTTGCAAGATCGAATCTAGAGCATAGATATAATGGTGATAATATAAACGGTTCAGATCTGAAATCATGGCACCCGGGCCCAAAGTGACAAGCATTAAGCATGGCAAAGTCATAGCAACATCAATCTCAGAACATAATGGATACTAGGGATCAAGCCCTAACAAAACTAACTCGATTACATGACGAATCTCATCCAACTCCCTCACCGACCAGCGAGCCTACGAAGGAATTACTCACTCCCGGTGGGGAGCATCATGGAATTGGCGATGGAGAAGGGTTGGTGATGACGAAGATCGAAGATCCCCCTCTCCGGAGCCCCAAACGGGCTCCAAATCTGGCCTCCCGACGAAGAACAGGAGGTGGCGGCGGCTCCGTCTCATGAAACGCGATAATTATTTCTCCCTGATTTTTTCTTCAAAAATAGGATTTTATAACGTCGGGGTCAGGGTCAGCGGGGCCACCAGGTGGGCACAACCCACCTGGGCGCGCCTGGAGGGGGAGGGGCGCGCCCTGGTGGGTTGTGCTCACCCAGGGGCCCCCCTCCGGTGGTTCTTGGCTCGAGTATTTTTCTTTTATTCCATAAACAATCTCCAAAAAGTTTCGTTCCATTCTGAGAACTTTTATTTGTGCACAAAAACAACACCATGGTAGTTCTGCTGAAAACAGCGTCAGTCCGGGTTAGTTTCATTCAAATCATGCAAATTAGAGTCCAAAACAAGAGCAGAAGCGTTAGGAAAAGTAGATATGCCGGAGACGTATCACCCCTACACCGGTTCGGGGACTTCCCCGTTATCCCTCGGGCCCGGCCACCGACGAGGTCCTACCTCGGGGTCCGGCGACGGCGGTGTGGACATGGGTCGCCGAGATTACGGATCGGGAGACCCACACCCGCCGGTGGCTCGGTAGCTTCCACACGGCCGAGCTCGCGGCCATGAAGTATGACCGCTAGCAGGTCCGCTACCACGGCGAGGTGGCTAGGCTCAATTTCCCCTTCGGCACGCGTATGGTCGACCTCATCCCATCGGAGCCGGCGATGGTGAGCTCGGCTATGGCGGGAGGACCGCGAAGCGAGGGAGCGCCTCGAGGCCGAGGCCGTCGACGAGGCCTACATGCAAGAGCTCCGCCGGCAGCACCCGGAGCTCGTGGAGGTAGAGCGGATGATCTTTGCCGCGCGAAGGGCGGCGAGGTTATCGTTCTCTCCTCCGATGACGAGGTCGAAGGTGGCAAGGACGGTGGCAAGGTGGGCGGCGAGGACAAGGAGATCGACGTCGACGAGTGGAGGAGTGTCTTCCCCAACGACCCTGACGACGGCACCAGCCCGGGCCCGGCTCCCGGCACACCGTACCTGACGAGGAAAGAATTGCTCGACCTCTACTTCGACCGAAAGTAGTTTAGTTTAGTTTAAATTTATGTTTTATGTTCGGTTATGCAAAACTATTTATGTTTATGTTTGAATGCATGCTACTTTCGGTTGAACCTGCTTTGAACTTGATCAAATTGAAGTTTACTCCGTTAAGTTTAGGGGATCGACTAGAAACGGACAAAAATTATTGGAGTATATATACTCCACTAAGGGTTTTACTCCGTTAACTTTTAGGGGATCGGCTAGAGTTGGCCTTATGCCTTGTTTATTTCAGTTATTCACAATGTGATGCTCTATACATATGTGCAACTATTTACTGTGCAGTTCAATTTCATTAATAACAGTTTCAACAATACCACTATGACTGACGATATTTGGTTGTTGTTAAGGATGTTGTAGTCAACACGCCTTTCCATTTTTTAACAATAACTAATGTACTCTAGACCTGCACAATACCAGTTTGAATGACTATATTTGCTTGTTTTTAAATGTCAGGCCTATTGCAGTTAACATACCTTTCCACTTCTTGTTTTGCTTAATTAGCGTGCTTAAACCTACACACTAAAGCTATCATTTGGAGATAATGTTATCTACCATGGATACATTTGGTTGATGTTTAGCCTGTTGTGCTTAACATGCCTTTAGATGTACTCACACAGGACAATATTGGGAACAACCGCTATTTAGCAACATGCATTATACTGAATGACTACATATGCAATCATAGGCTACATAGCAATAAAGAAGAGTGTTACCTTAATGTTCTGATTATGTCTGGATATACATAGAAGAGCAACATAGCAACACAGCAGCAATTAACTGCAGTTAGTCGGCCAATATTTGTAACAATGTAATAAACTCCATCCGCCCCATAATATAAGATGTTAATTCAGCCAATATGTGAGTATATTGAATTTAATAAGATCTTATATAATGGGACAGAGAGAGTGTTGTACTACATCATTGTGCAATTGTTGTTTAGCTTCTAATATTAACTTGGTGCTTTCAGGTACATATGTCATTGGTAAAGATCCGCGCTTCGACCCTTTCTGCGTATGGGGCAATGAGATATTGATGAACCAGTATCAAGTGAGAAAACTGATAAAATTTGTTAGTAAAGTGGGCCAAAAGATGGCAATTAAACTATTTATTTACACTTTATCCAAGACAATTGTGAACTGCAGCATAGTAAGTAAGAACTTTGTAGCCGAGAGTGGCATTTTGACACATGGGAGCACGCGCTCGTGGTTTTTAAAATGTGTTTTAAACATATTTTAAAATGTCAAAAAATTACAAACAAAAACTTGGCACGTACATCTCTACATTGTACATGCTCACAAAGTCGTTTCGTGAAAAACCGACAACTTATGTGTCACGTGTAAAAAAGACAAAATCCGATGTTAAAAATAATTTTCACAAGACATCCTTTTGTCTTTTTTACACAAGCCAAAAAAATGTCGGTTTTCTCAGAAACTTGACGTGCACTCATATAATGTCGAGATGTATGCGCCAAATTTTTGTATGAAATTTTTTCACACTTTGAAATATATTTTTCGCGTGCAGGAGCGCGCGCTCCCGGGAGCACCAACGGATGTCCGTTTTGTAGCCTTCTTTTTACTACACATACTGAGTTGTGTTAGATAACAATATCTGAATCTTTTTCCTTTGCAATGATTCCCGAAGCAGTTTACTCAAGATTACCTCTCAATCTACATAATTGGCGGTCGACCATCACAAGGGGTTGGACTAGAGTCGTGCATGCCTTCTTCATGGAGACGAGCACAATAGGAGCATTCCGCTTCACCTTGTTCAGCAACCAGAATGTTTTTCGCCTCTTTCTTTACCGTCTTTAATAGTACAAGTATACAACTCTGGTTCATCATTCTTTATTTGATGCTTATGTAATTCTTTTTTTATATAATTCTTGAACATATGTACCTGTGAATCGAATAATGCCTTGGTTGTTGAACCTGATATATATGAATGAAGTTATAGCCTACTTTCAAATTGGAATTCGGTACAATTTTAAATAGCAGCAATTAGGATGAAAATACGCTCTGCATGTCATTACGGCGCACACGGTCTGTAAAGCCCAACGTGTGGGATATACATCATAATTCGACACAGTTCACGGAGAGAAAACATGTGTAACCATGCACACAGTTGACGTTTGCAAAGCGTGTGTGATATCAGACAATATCACAAACTGTAACATCCCAAAAAAATTAAATTTTGGAATGTTAATGATTTAAATAGGATTAATTAAAAACTTGCTTATGTTGGTTGTTGTTAGTTAATTTTGACTAGGATTTGAATTTATTGAATATTCAAATGAGGGGGAATAAAAGGACTTTCACAGATATTCATTTGGATCTTATTGTTGGTTTGAGAATATTCAGAAATTTCCAATTTAAACATGAGAGAGGATGAGATGACTTCCTCAAATAATAATATTGGTGAAATAATTGGATATTCTCTCATTTTGATTTGGTATATTTAAAACAATTCTAACTCAAAAATTAAATCATATGAGGGAAGGCAATATGATTCCTTCAATATAAAAGAGTTGGAAATGGTTTAAATGTTATTTGCATTTTTCTCTGGAGTTGAAAAAATATTTTAAGGAACATTTTATAAGCGTCAAAGTAAAGTTTAAGAAAAATATTATATGTATTTTATATAAGTACTTTGGACTGGAAAAATGTTCACTATGCTCTATATAACTATATTTATTTTCGTGGGTTTTCTGTTATTCCTAGAAAATGTTTTCGATCATTTCTTTGGAGCCAAAATAGTTTTATGTCAGTTTATAAATATAGAAACCTAAAACTACTCGGGCAACAGCCCAGCAGCAGTCTGCAACGCAGCAGCAGCAGTTCTGACCCAGCGCCTAAGCCAACCGAGGCCCATCAGCACAGCAACCCACCCGCGCCAGCTTTTTTTTCTTTTTTTTCCTTCTCCTTCCTCTGTGCCGCTGACGGACCTGGCCCACTACTCATCTTCTACCTGACCCCCCCCCCCCCTCCAATCCGTGGACACCGATAGAATCCCGTCGATCTCCTCGTCCGATTCCCCCAATCCCCGCTCCAGATCTGCACCGATTTCGTGCTCACCGACCTCAACACATCCGCCACCGCACCCAACTCCGGTGAGCTATTACGGCGACTCCATCGGATCCTTGGCCCTCCTTTTCATCCATCCCGATCTCCTTGTTCTCCTCTACCTCTCTCACCTCTCATATTCCACAGAAGCTTCTGGAGTCGAGCAAACGGAGCTCGCCCCGAAACTCACCGCCACCATCGTGCTCCAGCCGCACATCACGGGCTCCCGAGCTCGGTCCCACCGGCAAAGACGACGCTTACGTCGCCACAGTTCACTCCGGCGTCTCGTACGGACATTCCTGAGTACGGAAGACCACCGGAGCACTCGTCATCATCAATTTCCGAAGTCACCAGCGCCATCTTCTCCACTTGCGATGAGTTCTGCATCCGTACCCGAGCTCCAGCCAGCGTGGCACAACTCATTGTGCGGCCATGTTTGGACCCCGATAAGTACCGACCGGGTGGGTGTCGATCGAACGAAGTGGTTCGGGATGAGAGGAGCCCCAGCCCGAACTCCCAGCATCGCTCCCGTACAGGCCTGCTGCTGCTGCTGCTACCGTAAAGCCCATTATGGCCCAGTTTGTACATCGACTAAAAAAAGCATATTTTGAGGTGTGAAGAAAGCCCAGATTTTGCCATGCTATGAAAACAAATTGCCATTAAAATGCAAAAAAAATGAGAACTGAAAAATCCTAGTGATGCAAAACAAAAATGTCATTCGTCTTTAACAAAACAATTTTTTCCATGGACAAAAACATCTTTGTTTATGCAATGCCACGAAAAGAAAAGAAAAAGTCATGGCAATTTGCATTGTAAGTAAAAATCCCTTGAAAAAATGATGAAAGTGAAAGTTGTCATGTTGCCATGTCGATGTAGGTAATATAGCCATGGAAATAAATGTAAATTTGCCATGGCAAAAATAAAGAGTAAAAATTGCCATGCATGGCAATAAAAGTTAAAAATTCCCAAGGCAATTTAACTAAATTTTCCATGGCAATATTGGTAATTTTGCCGTGGCAAAATAATGTGGAAGTTCCATGGCAAATAAAGTGTAAAAACTTGCCATGGCAATAATAGTTAAAAATATTTGGCATGTCCATATATGTAATTTAGCCATGGAAAAAATTGTAAAATAGCCATGGCAAATAAAAGAGTAAGAAAAATGCCATGGCAATAAAAGTTAAAACTTGCCATGCGATTTAGCTAAATTTGCCATGCCAATTAAGGGTAAAAAGTCATCTTTTAAAATGATGTTGTGAGAAAACATCTAAACTTGCCATGGCAACACAACTTAAGTTGCCATGACAAGTGCAACACATTTGAAGTTGTCGTACGACAAAAGGAGAAAAAGTTTCCATGGCAAACTTTAGATGATTTATTAGTTGGCATGTGAAAAAATAATCCAAACTTGCCATGGCAACTTTAGATGATTTCTTAGTTGGCTTGTGAAAAATACTCCAAACAAAAAAAAATCCATGGCAAAACAACTTTAGTTGTGAAAAAATAGGGAACATTGCTAATTTTCCATGGTAGAAAATCATCATTTTAAATGGCGCGTGGGAAAAAACATGTAAACTTGTCATGGCAACACATATTAAGTTGCCATGGCAAGTGCAACACATCTGAAGCTGTTCGTATGGCTAACATAGTAAAAGTTGCCATGGCAAACTTTAGATGATCTATTAGTTGGCGTGCGAAAAAAATACTCCAAACTTGCCATGGCAACTTTAGATGGTTTGTTAAATGGCGTGTGAAAAAATATGTAAACATGGCAACTTTAGATGATTTTAAATGGTGCGTGGGAAACACATGTAAACTTGCCATGGGAACACATCTTAAGTTGCCATGGCAAGTGCAGCACATCTGAAGTTGTTCGTATGGCTAACATAGTAAAAGTTGCCATGGCAAACTTTAGATGATTTTGTTAGCATGTGAAAAAAAATACTCCAAACTTGCCATGGCAACTTTAGATGATTTGTTAAAATGGCGTGTGAAAAAATAATCCAAACTTGCCATGGCAACACATCTTAATTTGCCCATGGCAAAAACACATATTAAGTTGCCATGGCAAAAAGTATATTTTAGTTTCCATGGCAAAACACATAGTAAGTTGTCGATGCAAATTTGTACAAAGCATCAACTAAAATGCTATATTAAAATCTGTACAAAGTAAATTGTAGATCAGTTGCTACTTAATTAAAATTACAGAAAAGAATGAAGTTGCAAAAGCTTCTTAAACTTTATACAAACCCAATTTGCCATGGCAAGAGCCAACACAAAATTTGCAATGGCATCATCTCATCCACATTTTGCCACAAGCATGAACTAGGTTATGGTTTGTACTTTGTACAATTTTTTTTTTCAAGTAAAACTAAATTTGCCATGGCCCAAAACTATGAGTTATCATCTAAAAAATGATGCTTCAATTTTATACAACTTAAAATTGCCATGGCAAGAGCCAAATACAAGAAAAAATTGCAACATGGGTAGCATCCCTCATACGCATTCTGCCACAAATTGTGACTAGACCACGGTTTTCATACAAATTTAGAATCTGCAACCAAGTTCCTCTCCCCTACCTAAACCAATCTCTCATAAGAAAAACAGAGAGAGGGATAGTGATAGGTTAGCTCACCTCACCGGAGCGCGAGCAGGACGCTCCAGTCACCATGGAAGCCGGATGCTTCAGTCGCTCGGAGTCGGAGCAGCGGGGTGCAGCGTCCCCGTCCCCCTGTGCCCCGCACCTCGACAGACGAATCCTCGCAGCTCCCCCATTCTTCAGTCGCCCATGGCCTCACACCAGATCGCGCAACGGCGGCAGGCTCCGTGGCGTCCTCCCCGTCTTCGCCCGCCCACCACTGCTCAACCACCATAGGCCACTCCTCGTCGCCCCACCACTGCTCGGCTATCACGGCTCTCGGCGTCCGCGCGTGGCGGCCTCCATAGGTTACTCCGCCTCCCGCCGAGGTCCCCGTCATCGCAGGGTGTGGTGGCCGCATAGCCGGGGTGGAGCAGGCCGCACCAGAGGGGGGTGCGAGGGCACGACGCTGGGAGTGTGGTGCGGCAACGCGTCACCGGGTGATGCGGTGGTGCCGCACGGCGGCGGGTTGCGGGAACTACAGCGCTACGGCGGGATGGGAGGAGGATCTGCGGCGGGGAATAGGAAGCAGGGGAGAACGCCACCATCCGCTGCTTCGACCGCCGGAGGCCTTCGCCGCCGTCCCCGCCATCCCCGCCAGCCCAACGCTGCCATCCGGTGCTGTGTAGTGTGGATAAGAGAGTGGGGGCAATGGGAGGAGGAGAGCGAGCGAGGGTTCGGGTGACTTTGGCTTCCTCCTGAACGACTCACTGGTGATGACGTGGCAAGCGCAGACCGTCAAGATTCGTGCGACGGTAACGAGATGGTTCGGGAGGAGATGCTAAAATGCTGACGCTCGGGAGTTATTGATTCCGTTTATTTTCCACCGAACCGGTATTGGCAAATCCTGTGTTGCCACGTGGCAGCCGCAGCAACCGTTCAATAAATTTACAGATTTTAGCCCAATTTTCGTTTAGCCACGACTTTTAATTTGTATATCCAAATTGACTGATTATTTTTCCTACATGTTCATAATGACCTCTACTATCCTGTAGAATCAATATTTCATTTGTTCAAACTTTTCAAATTTGACCAATTCTAATTCAAATTTGAATCTTCATTCGATCATATCCCGCAAACTGTATATCCTATTCAATAGATTCTTTTTGCCTACGAGCACGTGAACCAAATACTTGTTGAACATATTCTGTATAATCATATTCAAATACTTTTTGACCTATTTCAATTCAAATTCAATGCATCCCTCATTTCGCTATAACTTGTGTTATAGTACTCCTATTCAATCTATTCTTTTTGCAAGTGAATTCCTATGACATATGCAATCATTACACCATTTGGATGTTCTTCTCCAAATACTTTTGACCTTGTTCCAGAATATCTCCAATATAATCTTATATAACAATTGTTCATCATCCAGTGTCTCTTTTGAATTGATTCCTTCCACCTACCACCTTGGAGCACCATAAACCTATATTATATTAAGCATATATATATATTAATGTTGTGAACCTTGCCATATTTGTTTTTATTGTTATTTTGGTTCTTCTATATGGCATGGTTATTGATTTGGATTCTTTCATTTGCGATAGATTGCTCGGAGCGTGACGAGTAGAATTATCAGGAATTGTGAGCGCGACGAACTTCATCCAACGTGCCAGGCAAGTTACACCTTGATCATCCTTCGTCCTATTATTTTTCTATGCATGTAGTTATATATATCACATTACTATATTATGCATATGCAGGAATATTATGGTAGCACGTTATTGCTATTGAGATTCAGCTTAGTATGGCCTTATATTGTAGATCGTGGTAGTTGTAGTTTTGCTATGCTTTGTAGACGGGGTTGGTTCTTGTATACATTGAGCTTATGTGAGGATTATATATTTAATAAATTGAGTAGTAACTCAGGAGATAATTCACCTCTGGGCGGAATTGGTATTGCTGGGTGGTTTCAAGAACATCATGGTATCTACCCTCTGAATGTAAGTGGAATGCCGCCCAGGTTCAAAAAGATCAGACAGACTTAGTGACTAGTAGCTTCCATGTACAACCATTGGCTATATGGGCTCTGGCTTAGTTGATCAGTTGCGGAAACCTTACCCGGATGTGCCAGCAGATGTAGTTATAATAGTTGGGATGGGCCTCCTTTGGGACTAGGCGACTGCTTCTGAAAGACTTTGTCTCAATCTTCGGGTTGAGTCCAGTGGGTAAAGTGTACAAACCTCTGTAGAGTGTATATACTAATCATGATTAACTGTGTCCCCGGTTAAGGACAATTTGAGCGACTATGCCATTACAGTTGTTGGATGATCTTGACAGATGATACCTTAATAAAAATTGAGTGGAAAACTTAATAATGGGTATAGGTTGGAATTGGAGCGCCCAATTCAACCATATGTATTTAATTGTAGCAAGACAAAATTAAAATTTGACTATTATATTATGTAGTTATCAGGGAAAAAATAGCTTTTGTGCCAAACAACCACTACACTATCCTCTTGAAATACCTTGCATATAGAAGTAGGTCTGTTATATCATTCCTGTGTGACTTGCCAGTACATTCAACGTACTGACCCTTGTGGCTGCAGTTTATCATGTTGCAGATTTATGCGACGAGTGAGTGATATGATGTAGGGTTACGATATCTATACTTGATATTTGCATGTGGCGTTGATGGATTCCATGAAGATTTTATTTGCTTTTCCGCTGTATTTTGTTTGTATGCTAGCCTTGAGCTATGGATGTGACGCCCCCGGCTCAATTGTGCACTAATCATACACGCAAATGCACACGATCAAGCATAAGGACTCACGGGGAGATATCACAACACAACTCTAAAACAAAAATAAAGTCATACAAGCTTTATATTACAAGCCAGGGGCCTCGAGGGCTCGAATACATAAGCTGGATGCCAAACAAGCATCAGCGGAAGCGTTAGATATCTGAGTACAGACATAAGACAGAGAGATAAGCCCTTAACAAGGCGGGACAAAACAAAAGCTACGATCGAAAGGCGCAGGCCTCCTGCCTGGGACCCTCCGAACCTACTTCTGGTCGTCGGCAAGCTCGTAGTAGTATCCACCGTCGGGGTAGTAGTGGCGATCGTCGGTGTGGGCAGCTGTACCCGGGGCTCCCTCATCTGGTTGCATCAAAAGGATATGGGAAAAAAGAAAGCAAAGCAACCGTGAGTACTCATCCGAAGTACTCAGCAAGCAAGGATCTACATTACATATGCAACATTATCAAAGGAAGGTTGTATATGTGGACTGGGCTGCAGAAATGCCAGAATAGAGGGGAAAGCCTAGTCCTATCGTAGACTAGCATCTTCAACGGTCTTGCAGCATTAGAAGAGTGTAGATTAGTACCCCAGAAAGTAGTAGTATCATTAAGTCTCATCCTCACCCAGAGATCCTTTCTCGACTCCCTGCGAGAAAGCAATCCCAGAGCCATAATATCCAAGCATCAACCTCGGATAGAGATCCTTTCCCGACTCCCTGCGAGAAAGTAATCCCAGAGCCATACTCATCACAAGTATCCAGTTCTAGTTGTATCAATCGGGATACAACTCCGAGTATCCTTTGCCGTAGGACCGACTATCGATAGATGCGTTCTTCCCTGCAGGGGTGCACCAACTTACCCACCATGCTCGCTTCACTCCGGCCGGACACACTTTCCTGGGTCATGCCCGGCCTCGGCCAAACGATACACCGCAACCCTACCTACAGCTCAGCAGAGAGGTCCCCGTCGGTCTATATCCTAAGCGCTCAGGGGTCTTGGGCCATCGCCCTGTGCACTCCGGGTCGGTGTGTGCAGGGTCGGGACAAGCACCACCTCAGTCCTGGATGGCACTGGCCCGGCCCGGCCACGAGGCTGAACTGGACGTCTGACAGAGCTTTCAGCTGATGCGACGATGCAGAGTGCCCATAACTCTTCCCACGTGATGGTTAGTGCTATCAGGCCAGAGGCCTGCTCGGATCAAATATCCAAATCGTTAGTGGACTAGGGGCTTGCGGTAACGAGCAGAGACTCACGATCGATGTGACCCCGTCGCCCCGTCTCGAGGACTTGCGGCAAGGGCCAAGAATGCCTAGCCACGCCTCATATTCTCACTCGGGCACCATCCAGGCAACCCGTCTTCACATCACACGCGGGTACCCCTCAGGGTCGACCCGCCTTTCCAAGTAACAATAGTACAGTCCAAGTATCCGTGTGTCCATAACCTCAGGGGAATTCGAGGTATCACCCTCGTTGGATTCCTACTCGATGTAACCATCAAGGTGAACTTAGGAGGAATCACCCTCGATGGGTTCACACTTGATGTGTTGCACGACAGGGTCGTATCGGAAGTGGAGAAGGAGGAATCACCCTCGATGACCACAACCAAATAGCTACTCTACCGAGTTAACATCAGGAGTGCTATACGAGGTATCACCCTCGGCACTCGATGGTAACGATGCAGTGTCGTACAACCAAGGGGGTGATGTGCGGTGACGGGGCCTGTCTTCGATCCCGTTGATCAGGTCTTCTAATAATCCAGCGGGGCAGTCGGGACAAGTGGGGTCACTGATAGGTCTCTACCCAGCCTATACTAGATAGTTTAGGATAAGCAGGTAAGGTTTCAAATGCAGGTTACAATAAACAGGCTATGCATCAGAATAGGTAAAGCAGTAGCAGCAGCATTTCTAATGCAAGCATGAGAGAGAAAAAATAGGCGATATCGGTATGCTCAAAGGGGGGGTGCTTGCCTGGTTGCTCGGCGGCAAAGGCAAGGTCGTCAACGGTGTCGTCGGGCTCCTGAGCTGCGTCGTTCTCGGGGACGACGTCGGTGTCGGGGTCCACCGAGAGAGAAGAGGGGGAAGAAGCAGTAAATATAAAGCACACAAGAGCATGTCATGACAATACGCAGAGCTAGGGGTGTTCTGACGCAGTGCTACACGATATAGGTGAAGAGGGAAAACATCCGGGAATGTTTTCCCGAAGTTTGACGTTTTCGGGCAGATGAAACGGAGGGGGAATGTTGCACGTTCACTATGCTAGGGACGTGCGGCGGACGAACGGACTGCGTATTCGGATTCGTCTCGTCGTTCTGAGCAACTTTCATGTACAAAGTATTTTCATCTGATAAACGGTTTATTTTATATGAATTTCTGAATTTTTAAATCTTTTCTGAATTATCTCTAATTCAAAAATGGACTTATTGCGCCAGCAGGACGTCATGCTGATGTCAGCAGGGTCAAGGTCAACTTTGACTGGGTTGACTGGTCAAAAGGGGCGGTGGGGCCCATCTGTCATTGAGTGAGCCTAACTAATCAGGTTTAACTTAACTAACCTAGTTAATTAAGCTAATTAAGCATAGTTAATTAAGTTAATTAATTATTTTACTAATTAATTATATATTATTATTATTATTTACATTTTTTTCTAATATTTCTGGGGCGTGGGCCCTGGCTGTCATTGGCCCCCTAGGCCATAGCGGGGCGGGGCGCTTACACGGGCGCGGGCGTGGGCGCCTGCCCGAACGGGCACGACCATGCAGGGGCGGCAGCAGCCGCGCGCGTGGGCGCGGCCAAGGGCGTGCATGGGGGGCGAGCACGGAGGGTCGGAGGGCTGCGCGGCGATGGCGGAGCGGGGTGCAGCGCGCAGGGCGCAGTGCGCGGCGAGCGGTGGAGACGAGCAAGGCGAGGCGGGCGGCGTGCGCAGGCGGCGCGGGCGAGCGCGGGTGTGCGGCTGGGCGAGCAGGGGCGGCGCGGCAGAAGCAGCAGCAGCCGGACGAGCAGCGAACGGCGGGCGCACGGGCGCATGCGAGCAGGCGCGGGCGTGCGCGGCGCGGCGCGCGGGTCCAGTGGCCTGGGGCGCGGCGAGGGGGAGCGGGGTGAGGCGGAGCCGAGGCAGCTGCGGCGAAGCAGCGCCCCTGCAGCAGCAGGGCAGCAGCATCGGCAGCTGCGGCGGGGGAAGGCGGGCATGGACCGGGCGGACTTGCGCGAGGGCGCGTCCTCGGGCGTTCAGAGGCACGGGCGTCGCGAGCGGGCGGCGCGGGGAGAGGAAGGCCGGTGGCCTCACCGTTCATTGGAGAGGAGAGGGGGCGGCGTGGCTCGAGGAAGCCGGCGGGGAGGCGGTCGAGGAGGCGACGGGGTGGCGCCGGCGAGGTCCACGGGTGGCGACGGCGACGGGATCGGCCGATCCAGATCCAGGGAGAGAGGGGAGGAGGAGAGAGAGTGGGGGAAGGGGTTAGGGTTTCGGTGGCTGCTGGGGAGGCAATATAGGTCAGTAGGTGGGCCGTCCTGGCTGGGCCGTGGCCCAGTTGGGCCTGGGGGGGTTTTTGTTTTTCCTTTTCTTTTCTTTTAACTTTTGTTTATTTTTCTTTTACTTATTTCCTGTTTTATTCGTTTACTATTTTATTTCCTATTATTTTTAGTTTTGTAAAATATCTAAGTAGCACCTAAATTAGTGCTGCTAAATATGCTGCTGCCACAAATAACTTGGCACTTTAATAAAAAATAGTTTGCATTTATTTCTTATTTAAAATGCATTTAAATAATTGTTTAAGCCACTGTTTTAATCTAAACATGTTGCAAAAATGTTGGTTCACCACCAATATTAAGAAGTGAATATTTGTCACATGACCAACATTTTAGTTTTCAGATTTGTGAACTTTTGGATTTCACTTAGTATTTCAATTTGAATTTGACCGGAATTTGAAATGAGATAGAGGTAAAGATGATCATGCACTGCTTAGCAAAAAAATTAGCTTAACCCCAGGGGTTACTGTAGCTCCTCAGTACGGGGTGTTACAATGGAGGTATGTAATATTTTAGTTCTGGATCTACAATGTAATATTATTACATGTGGTTTATTTTGATATTACATCTTGTACTGTGTGTGCTAGCTATTGATCCAGGGACTAGCACAGTGAGCACAGAGACTCGAATCTTATCAGATTCGGTCTTTACACAAACAGTGCGAGCATTTTTATGGTCTTATCAGATTCGATCTTTACACAAACACAAACTGTAGCTCCTCAGTACGGGGGTGTTACAATGAATGTTTGTCTTATGTCGTCATGCACGCCATTCATAAATCGAACCATCACCGAGGAAATTTCATGGTTTCGAGGGGGAAATCAACAAGATTGAAGGGGCCAGGAATCCAAATTTCCTTCCTAGCTTGTCATTCAGTTTTTTCTACAATAAATATACCCCCTCGAATGCAACGTGTTCAAATTTGGCATTTTTCCGGGCTCATTTACCATATTAGGGGATTATGTGCATTTTCTAGGCATTAATCCACATAATTCAAATTCGAACAATCGGTGCATGAAAAGGTGCACAAGAACGGTCTGGAAAAACCATACTCATGGTATTTAGTAAATTCTCAAGCCTTTTACAAGGAATGGGCAAAGATTTCAAGGGAATGCATGGCAATAGTAAACCACAAACGCGTCATTCACTGGGTTATCAACTATAGAAAAATGAAATACGTGCTTGAAAAACATGACGCCTGGCATGGTGCCATGGTATGGCCTCACCGTGCCCTAGTTAAAAGATGAGAAGGTTTAATTTATGTTGTCATGCACGCCCTTCATAAATCAAACCATCACCGAGGAAGTTCCATGCTTTCGAGAGGGAAATCACCAGGATTGAAGGGGAATCCAAATTTCCGTCCTAGTTTGTCATTCAGTTTTTTTCCAACGATCAACATACCGCCTCAAATGCAACATATTCAAATTTGACATTTTTTCAGGCTCATTTACCATATTTAGGGGATTATTTGCATTTTCTAGGCATTAATCCACATAATTCAAATTTGAACAATCGGTGCATGAAAAGGTGCACAAGAACGGTCTGGAAAACCATGCTCGTGCTATTTAGTACATTCTCATGCCTTTTACATGGAATGGGCAGATATTTCAAGGAAATGTGTGGCAATAGTCAACCATAAATGCGTCGTTTACTGGGTTAACAACTATACAAAAATGAAATACATGCTTGGAAAACATGATGCCTGGCGTGGTGCCATGGTATGGCCTCACCGTGACCTGGTAAAAATTTGAGAATGTTTTCCTTATGTCGTCATGCACGCCTTTCATAAATCGAACCATCACCGAGGAAGTTTCATGGTTTCGAGGGAGAAATCACCAAGATTGAAGGGGGATCCAAATTTCCTTTGCCCTTTGTCCATGAGTTTTTTTCTACGATGAACATACACCCTGCAAATCACCGTGTTCAAATTTGGCACTTTTCGGGGTTCATTTACCATATTTAGGGGATTATGTGCATTTTCTAGGCATTAATGCACATAATTCAAGTTCAAACAATCGGTGCATGAAAGGGTGCACAAGAACGACCTGGAAAACCATGCTCGTGCCATTTAGTAAATTCTCATGCCTTTTACAAGGAATGGGCAGATATTTCGATGAAATGTGTGGCAATAGTCAACCACAAACGTTTGTTTATTGGGTTTTCAACTATAGAAAAAATGAAATAAATGCTTGAAAAACATGACGCCTGACATGGTGCCATGGTATGGCCTCACCATGCCCTGGTAAAATTTTGAGATGGTTTCGCTTATGTCGTCATGCACGCCCTTCATAAATCGAACCATCACTGAGGAAGTTCCATGCTTTCGAGAGGGAAATCACCAAGATTGAAGGGGAATCCAAATTTTCTTTGTTCTTTGCCCTGGAGATTTTTTCTACGACGAACATACACCCTGCAAATCACCGTGTTCAAATTTGGAATTTTTCCAGGCTCATTTACCATATTTAGGGGATTATGTGCATTTTCTAGGCATTTAGCGCATATAAATCCAATCCAGCTACAGCTGCACGGGTGTGATGTGAGGGACGTGGATTGCCATTCGATCGCGGCGCATCCTACGGTGCACACGCGCGATCCGCGTGGCTGGGGTTCCGGCCAATCATAACGCAACACACAATAGGCTCAGCGCACACTGTTTTTGGAAGCGATGGAGATGAACCGTGTGTGATAATGAACGAGCAAAATTGTAAGGGAAGCCAAATTTCCATTGTCGTTTGTCGTTGAGCTCTTAAAAACCACCGCACTGTACGGCTGCCCGGCCCCTCCGTCCCAGAGCTCTCTCCAAGCGTCGTTCATGGCACCGCGGTGCACAGTAACTGGTAAGGAAGCGATGGCATCCCACCGCGCCGCATTCCTCGCCGCCCACGACCGCACACATGATAAGGAAGCGATGGCATCTCGCTGCACCGAGTTCATCGCCGCCGCCGGCCACACAGTTACGTGGGCGAACTTTGAGGCTGCAATGGCCGAATGGGCGGTGAATCTAGAGGCGGCCAAAGCCGCACAGAAGGAGCTGAAAAGGTAGAAAGCAGCCAAGAAAAGAGAGTCCCGCCGCCGCAAGAAAGAAGAACACCGGCGTCTGGCCAGCATGCCCCAATGGCAGCATGTGAGAAGTAGTTAGTGCGTGTGTCGCCCGTAGTCTTAGAGCAAATTACCAGTAGTACTTTAAGTTTGTAGTATTAACATACAATGTCGGTAAGAGCATCCTTTGAGGGCTTTGAGCGTTGATTAGCGTGTGTTCACTGAAGTTTTGTAGCCGCACCCCAGCCCCAAATACTACCGAAACATCCGCCCGCAGCCACCGGAGGAGACTAGAGCCGGCCACAGCTGGTTTTTAGTCCCACCTCGCCGCGTGAGTTGGCCGCACACCGGCTTAAATTGCCGCGCCGGCGGATGGCAGCAAGCTCCTCTCTTGTTGCATAGGATCAAATCTGGCTACGCGAGCGAGGTAGGTTGACACTTGATTGCATTTCATAAACCAATGATTGCTCATCGAGTGTCACCTTGCCTCGTTCATGTACATTGAATAATCCTGATACAATGAAAGAGATTTTTGAAATTAGGTCCGGTTGGAGATGCTGATAGATATAAGAATCATTAGAAGATCACAAAACACACGGTTTCTATGGCGTACCCGTGTGCGTTTTTTTGCGTTAATGATCCATAAGTCAGTTACCTGTGCGATGTTTCCTAATAAACTAGGCGTACCATTGACCGAAAAAAATCAACTACACATGTACATTTTTTTGGAGACGGGATCTGCCAATTTTCTCTTTTCTCGCACACGAGTATTTTACGCGCTTCGTCTGCGTTGTGTGTTTCCCCCACCCAAGTTTCAAGTTTCGCAGCGAAATATTCATTAGGCGCGCGATTTCAGAATTTATTCCTCCAACCACATCCCCACCCATCAAATTTCCTCAGTATCTCCCCCCTCCCCCCCCCCGCCTTCCCCTACCGGTAGCTCAAACCGCCGCCGCCGCAACCACAGCTTCAACCACATCTACGTTCTGCTCGGATCCAGTCAGGTAATCCACCAATCTCTATCACGGTCCCGGCCTGATTGCTTAAATGGCGCCTGCGAAACATCCTCATGCCTCCAAATCCCGACCGCCCCTACCTCCAGAGCATCGCCACGCAAGCCCAACCACATATCACGTGGAGGTCGAGGAGCTGATTGCGGTCCATGGCACGATGGCCGCTGTGCGTGTTGACCCGAAGGAACACCTCGCCTCCGCCGCCGCCGACATGGTACAGGCTCTGGCCCAGATGAAGGGCACTAGCGACTACCCCCCAGGACTTAACAGGTATGATCTGACCAGCTAAATATTACCAATACCACTTGCAATGGCTATGTTTTGTACGATTGATGTATTAAGCATGTTCGTGCCTTGTTTATTTCAGTACTGCACACTGTGTGATGTTCAAGTATTAACTGTCCAGCTCAATTTCACCAATACCAACAACAAACTTACAATACATGACTCAGGATATCACTAGAGATGCTGCCCATTTGCTATTTTTGGTGGATGCTAACCCTGTTGTACTTAACATGCCTGTCCATGTACTTACGCAGGGTCATAACGGCCGATGCTGTTGTTTGCCGTCGAGGTTAGCTGCATCCCATGTCTTACAGTATTTCACATCATTTGTGCAATTGCAGTTTAACTTTTACCATTTACTGGTTGCCTGTAGGTACACATGTCAGTGGCACTGATCCACGCTTCGACCCGGAGGAACAGCTCGCCTCCACCACCGCTGACTTTGGGCGGGCTCTGGCCAAGATGAATTGCCCCAGCAACTATCTCTCAGGACTTACCAAGTATGTACTCACCAGTTCAATCTTACCAATACCAGTTGCAATTAATGGCTATGTTTTGTACGGTCGATGTATTAAGCATGTTGTAGTAAACATGCCTAACACGTTTTAGCTACTTTCCCTATCTTTTTATAGACAACTGGGCCATTCTCTGCTCTGGCAGCACCTGCCTTGTGATGTTTAACTCTGCCAATTGCATTTTTATCAGTACCAGTTTCAATGGCTATTAAGCCTGTTGCAATTAACAGTTGAATCCATTTTTAAACAGTTGTATTGCAATGGCTACAAACTTACAAAACATGACTTAGGATACTGTTAAGTCTGTTGCAATTAACAGTTGTATCCATTTTTTAATCTGTCCCTTTGCTACCATGCTACTCTTCGTAATGAAGATATACTAGAGATGCTGCCCATTTGCTATTTTTGGTGGATGCTAACCCTGTTGTACTTAACATGCCTTTCCATGTACTTACGCAGGGCCATAACGGGCGATGCTGTTGTTTGCCGTTGAGGTTAGATGCATCCCATGTCTTAAAGTATTTTACATCATTTGTGCAATTGCAGTTTGGCTTCTAACATTTACTTGCTTCTTGTAGGTACACATGTCGGCGGCACTGATCCACGCTTCGACCCGGAGGAAGAGCTCGCCTCCGCCACCGCTGACTTTGGGCGGGCTCTGGCCAAGATGAAGTGCCCCAGCAACTACCTCTCAGGACTTACCAAGTATGAACTCACCAGTTCAATCTTACCAATACCAGTTGCAATTAATGGCTATGTTTTGTATGGTCGATGTATTAAGCATGTTGTAGTAAACATGCCTAACACGTTTTAGCTATTTTCCCTACCTTTTTATAGACAACTGGGCCATTATCTGCTCTGGCAGCACCTGCCTTGTGATGTTTAACTCTGCCAATTGCATTTTTATCAGTACCGGTTTCAATGGCGATTAAGCCTGTTGCAATTAATAGTTGTATCCATTTTTAAACAGTTGTATTTCAATGGCTACAAACTTACAAAACATGACTTAGGATGCTGTTAAGCCTGTTGCAATTAACAATTGTATCCATTTTTTAATCCATCCCTTTGCTACCGTGCTACTCTTTCGCAATGAAGATATCACTACAGATGCTGCCATTTTATTACCATTTGCTATTTTTGGTGGATGTTAACCTTGTTGTAGTTAACATTGGCTTTCCATGTACTTACACAGGGCTACAATGGGCGATGTTGTTGTTTGCCGTCGAGGTTAGCTGCATCCCATGTCTTATACACCATCTGTTCCTAAATATAAGTATTTTTAGAGATTCCAATATAGACTACATAAGGAGCAAAATGAGTGAATCTAGATTCTAATCTAAACTATATCTATAATTCTATATACATCCGTATGTAGTTCATATTGAAATCTCTCAAAATACTTGTACTTAGGAACGTAGGTAGTTGTATTTTACATCATTTGTGCAATCTCAGTTTAGCTTCTAACATTTACTGGTTGCTTGTAGGTACATATATGAGCGGTACTGATCCACGCTTCGATCCCTTTTGCGTATGGGGCAATGAGATATCCATGAACAAGCGTCAAGTGAGGAAACTAAGAAAGATTGTTAGGCGAAAGAAACGGATGATGGGAATTAAGCTCTTTATTTACACTTTGTCCAAGACAACAGTGAACTTTAGGATGGTAAGTAATGTGTTGCCTTTTCCCCCTGCCCACAACAAGTTACTCTATTAGACCTCAGTATCTGATATTTTTCTCTTTTCAGTGGTTTCCGAAGCTATTTACTGATGATTACCTTGCAAACTACATGACCGGAGTGGAGGCAACTAAGGTTAAAGTATATAATTCATGCTACCATGATAATGCTCTAGAAGTCTTCCTAAAGGCGGTGAAGGGTGGGCGGGCGATCGTCACAAGGGGTTGGACAAAAGTTGTTCGTGCCTATGGCATGCAGGAAGGCACATTATGGGCATTCCGCTTCTTCAACACCATCGGCAGCCAAAATGATTTACACTTGTCTCTTCACCTTTACTGCCTCTAAATATTGTGGTTCATCATAGTTAATTGTTGTCTAATCCTATAATTACTGAACATATTGTACTGACAATTTTATTTATGGATTCGTTGTTGAACCATTGTGCTGAGAATTTGAATTGCATGTCATATTTCAAAATTTCCAATTCGAATAATAAATTATAGGGGAAAATAAAAATATAAAGGAGCGAATAAAATAATGTGCACACAGTTAGAAAGAAAACAGCGTGTGCGATGAAAAAAAGAGAACAGGCGGTTCTTTGACGTGAAACGTTTGCGATGCCCGACGGACGCACACACGGTTTCATCTCATATGCATGTGCGATTCATGGTAATACGGCAAACGTTTCAAACTAGTGTGTGTGTGTGATAGGAATACCAATCGCACACAGTTATGAAAATGGACACATTGGCGTTAGTAGAGGCACCGCACACATTTTACATTCTTGAACCGTGTGCGATAAAGTACCTATCACAAACATATCGGTAGATTAAATGTTGATGTCCACCTTTTTCACACGACTATAGCGGCGTAATCATTTGGGATGTCTCTCTGATCAGAAACGTAACGTCGAGATGTAACGTGTGGGACTGGGGCGGCTTCTCATACGTTTATTCTATGGCGATCGCTAGTAGCCGCTCGCCCATCCCCGACAGTTTTTGGGTCATGTGGGAAGGACCCCCCCATCGCCCACACTCACTTGGCGATGGTTCCAAATGCCGTCGCGGAAAGGGGTTAAAAACCGTTTGTATAGCACCTTACGGTACTAGTGGTTCTTCAATCACTGCCACCAAGCTACAAAGGCTTCGTGATGAACTATAATATGCAAGGGATGAACAAAACAATTCCTGAGCTCTTCGCAATGCTTAAGGCTGCGGAGGTAGAAATCAAGAAGGAGCATCAAGTGTTGATGGTTGTCGGTGTACTAAAGCTTGGGTTTTTTAGTACCCCATACTTGTGCACGGACAGTTGTAGCCGTACCAGCGGCAAGGTTTGCCGGAGGACAGCTGGAAGCAAATGCCAGATCATCAAGGAAGCATTCAGGTCAGTGATCAGAAGACAGAAGATCGAAGGCTTGGCTCCCGGCAAGACCCTTGTCGGGATGGCCCGCGAAGACCCGGCAAGGTTCCGCCACCTTGCCATCGCTCCAGCACAGCGAGCAAGCCTGACATTTGGGTTTTGTCCTCCTGATTGCGTGTCATGGCACTAGTGGTGGACGAGCTTAAGCGGTGCTGATGGGACGGCTCCTTTTTCCATCCCCAAGAAAGTAAGGACACCTAAACGGAGCATTAAATGCGTTTGTCCTAAATCGTTTGTGATAAGTATGTAAACACTATAGCTACTTTACACCTCAATGTATGTACTGAGTGCCACTGTTGGTGACCCGTTGGACGTATAAAAGGAGGCCCAAGGCATAGCTATAGGGGGGGACTCTCTGGCCCATTCTGCATGCGTAGCTGCTGCTTGAACGTACGGTTCATCGCAAGCGCTCCTGAGGCGTGGGCTTAAACATCCACAATAAACTAAAGCAGGAGTAGGGTATTACGCTTCTCAGCGGCCCGAACCTAGGTAAAAATCCCCTTGCGTTGGTCGTTGGATCTGCTCTTTGTGCATACCTCTCTCCCCGCCGAATCGTTAAGGGATCCACGCGATCCCATAGGTGTCATACGCCGTCATCTTTGGCGCGCCAGGTAGGGGGAAGGGGTTGCGCAAACCTGATCTAGTGATCAGCGCATCAGTCTCTTGATCATTTTCGTCGCCATGCCCCCCAAGAAGAAGGGTTTGGTGGCGGCTGGTCCATCTGCGCCTGGTCTGCCCGTGCCTTCACGGACGGCCGACGGCATGGACGCAGGTGGAGGAGGTGGAGGTCTTGAGCTTCCACGACGTTCTGGCGACCAAAGCCAGGCGAGCGGTGCTATGCGCAGCGGCAATAATAACCCGCATGCTGCTAGATCTAAGGACGGAGCTGTGCCGCCTACGGGTGGTGCGGCGAACTCCAAGGACGGGACGGTGCCTTCCAATACACCCACGAAGGCGCACGCACGGCGGCCTTCTCAGGCCGTGCGCGATGAGCAGCGTCGTGATGTCGGTGGTTCTAGGCGTCCCCAAGGAAAGACCCCTGCGCATCATTCCCGAGATGCGCGGGACCAACATGCACGCCAAGATGCAGGTGGAAGCGCAGTGCGGTCGTGGGATCGTGATGGAGCTCCTTCTAACACGGTGAGGAGTCAGAGCACCTCACGTACCTCGCACATCTCGCCGCCGCCTACACCAGCAGAAGCGTTGGCGCGAGCACAGTTGCTTCTAGATTTTCCTCCCGCTCCAGAGAAGCTTGAAGAGTGGAGAGCCGCTATTCAGAGCCTCATCGGCTTTGCCAACGGAGATGGACCGCAGCAGGCAGAGCCCTCGCGTGCTGACGGCGAAAAGACTGGAGGTGGGACGACTACGATGCACTCTCCTCCACGATGACAATAGCGATCGCTAGCCCGGCGGACCAATGGTTGTGATGACGATTCCACGGCGTCCTCCGATCCACGAATGCACCACGATCAACGTCAAGTTCTTCGGGAACGAAGCAAAGAAGGCGCTCGAACTACCATCGAGCGATGACGGGAAGCGCGCCATCAATCTGATAGGAGCGCAGGGCTTACTGTCGACAAGCCTGCGCCAGGGAATCCTGGTGACCTGCCTTATGAGGTGGGGTGTCCAGCGTTTACCCGTGAGCTGCGGCAAGTCCAGTGGCCCAACTCCCGAACATTTAAGCCGGAGGTCCCGGAGAAATACGACGGCAAGAATCACCCGTCGGAGTTCCTGAGCATCTACACCATCGCGGTGTAGGCTGCCGGAGCTCGAGACGACAAGATACTTGCCAACTACTTCCCGTTGGTGCTTAAGCCCAACGTCAGGTTGTGGTTGATGCATCTGCTAGAGAATTCCATTTCTTCCTGGTCAGACCTGTGTCATCAGTTTGTTGGCGCCTTTGTCGCAGGCCACCAAGCTCCTGGCCAAGCAAGTGATTTACATCTCATTCCCCAGAATGAGGGCGAGCCCTTGTGCAAGTACATACAGAGGTTCAGCCACGTACATTACAATATCCCAGACGTTCATCCTGCCGCTGTTATTAGCGCGTTTCATCAGAACGTGCGCAACTGCAAGATGCGAGAGGAGTTGGCGATGACCAAAGTCAGGGATGTTGCCGAGCTCTATGCTCTGGTTGATAAGTGTGCTCGGGCTGAAGAGGGAAGGAGGCTCCCCAGCGAAGATGCCAGTGCAGGGATCAATTCTGAAGGAGAAGATGCCGCCGCCCCGACAAGGAAAGGTCGACGGCGTAACAGGAAGCGTAAAGGCAAGGTTGTGCTTGTTGTCGAGGAATCCGGCAACCTCGGCGCTGCCAAGAAGGTCAAGGTTGATGGCCCCGGCAAGGATGTTGCCGGGTGTCCCTCCTGTCAGGCCTTGGCGGCTGCCGACAAGCCGGAGGGCTCCGACAAGCAATATTGCAAGATCCATCGAACCAAGGGCCATGATCTCCAGAACTGCCGGCAAGTCGAACAGCTTGTTGAAAGGCAGAAAGCTGAGTATGAAAGGCGAGATAAGGAGAGAGCCCAAGATGGTGCTGAGGGGTCTGGCAAGAAACGTGGTGGCCGCAGAGGTCGCCGCGGCAAGGCTAAGCAACAGAAGGAGAGGCCCGCCCGAGGCCGCGACAAAGAAGACGGGGGTGACGATGATAATGAAGAAGACGACAACTCCAGCGAGCATGAGTTTCAAAAAGCTACAGAAGCTATGTGCCTTGACGGAGGCGCCTCGCTGCATTCTTCTCACCACCAACTTAAACAGTGGGTGCGAGAGATTAATGCGGCGGAGCCGTTGGTCGATGCTCGGAAGCCTCTGAAATGGTCCAACACGCCTATCGTTTTTGACGTTGAGGATCACCCTGATAGCACAACCACGGTCGGGTGTTTGCCATTGTTGGTTTCACCAACGATTCACAACCTCAAGGTGACAAAAATGCTAGTTGACGGTGGGGCCGGTTTGAATCTGATCTCGCCTAGCGTGATCAAGAGATTGCAAATTCCTGACGAAGATCTCAAGGAAACGGGAACGCTTCAAGGGATTAACCCAGGAAGGAGCCAACCAAAGGGCAAGATCACGTTGCCGGTGACATTTGGCAGTGAGCTGAACTATAGAACAAAAAAGATTGTTTTCGACGTCGCCAAGATTATGTTGACATATAACGGGATTCTCGGCCGCCCAGCGCTGGCCAAGTTCATGGCGGCCTCGCACTACGCTTACAACATATTGAAGATGCCCGGGCCAATGAGCATCATCACTGTCAACTCTGACAAGAGGGATGCGCTTATCTACGCCGACCAACTCTACTGGGAAGCAGTTGCAGCATCTGCCGCCAAGGCACTTGCTCCTACCACTGAAGCTCCTGGGGGAAGAAGAAGACCGGCAAGACCTCTAGCACACACTCCGGCAAGCGCACCTCCTCGGAGTGCTGCGCTCCTGTCAAGGATGTGCCAGAGAGCTCCACCGGCAAGAGCAAGAAATCCAAAGCAGCTCCACCAGAAACCAAGAAGGTGCCCGCCAAGGAGGATGGTACGGGAGGAACTTTCACCATAAGTTCCACCCTCGATGACAAATAGGAAAGCGCACTCGTTGCTTTCCTGCGAGCGAATATCGATGTGTTTGCATGGCAACCATCTGATATCCCCGGTGTTCCCAGGGAAGTAATTAAGCACCACCTTGCTCTCTATCCTCATGTGCGGCCCGTTAAGCAAAAGGTTAGGAATCAGTCTTTGGAACGGCAAGAATTTATTGCCGAGGAAATCAGGAAGTTGGAAGCGGCAGGTTTGGTCAAAGGAGTGCTCCATCCGACGTGGTTGGCCAATCCAGTTGTAGTGCGCAAGGCGAATGGGAAATGGAGGCTGTGTATTGACTATACAGATATCAATAAAGCCTGTCCAAAAGATCCTTTTACCTTGCCGCGCATCGACCGAATTGTGGACTCCACTGCCGGTTGCGATCTGCTGTCGTTTCTCGACACCTATTCAGGGTACCATCAGATTTTCATGGCAAAGGAAGATGAAGAGAAAACTACATTTATCACCCCATGCGGTGCGTATTGTTTCTTACGTATGCCCTTCGGGTTGAAAAGTGCTGGTTCAACATTTGCAAGAGCGGTCCAGATTGGTTTTGAGCCCCAGCTACATAGAAATATGGAAGCATATATGGATGACATAGTGGTTAAAACCAAGGACAAAGCAACGCTCATACAAGATTTGGAAGAGACATTTGCAAATTTGCGCAAGATCAATCTGAAGCTCAATCCCGAGAAGTGTGTGTTTGGCGTTCCATCCGGCAAGCTTCTCGGGTTCTTTGTATCTCAGCGTGGGATCGAAGCAAATCCCGACAAGATCAAGGCGATTGAGCACATTGAAGCACCGAGACGCGTCAGAGATGTGCGTCGACTTGCCGGCTGCATTGCTGCTCTAAGCAGGTTCATCTCCAAATCTGCTGAGCGCGCCCTGCCCTTTTTCAAGATCTTGAAGAAGGCAGGTCCAATGAAATGGACTCCGGAAGCGGAGGCAGCGTTGCGGGATTTGAAGAAGTACCTCTCCTCTCCGCTGATACTAGTCGCACCTAAACCACGAGAGCCATTGCTGCTGTACTTAGCGGCAACAAATCAAGTGATTAGGGCTGCGTTGGTAGCGCAGAGAGAAGCTGATGTAGAAGCAGCGGCAACGGCAAGCCCGACAAGCGATGAGCTGGGGTCTTCTCCGGCAAGGTCTGGTGCCGACAAGGCAGGGTTTGCAGAGATGAATGAAGCAGCGCAGAGGAATAGGATGGTGCAGTGCCCAGTTTATTTTGTCAGTTCCCTTTTGCACGGGGCAAGGTCAAGGTATTCTGGTGTGCAGAAATTGCTCTTCAGCCTCCTTATGGCCTCGAGGAAGCTGCGCCATTATTTCCAAGCGCATGAGATTACCGTCGTCACCTATTTCCCGTTGCAGCTGATTTTACGGAATCCAGATGCGACCGGCAGGATCGTGGAGTGGGCGCTGGAATTGTCAAGCTTTGATCTCAAGTATGAAAGCACTTCAATAATTTAGAGCAGAGCCTTGGCGGAGTTCATTGCAGAATGGACCCCAACGCCAGATGAGGAAAGTCAAGAGATAACTGTTCCCGGCAAGGAAACAGATCGAGAATGGCTTATGTATTTTGACGGGGCTTTCTCGCTGCAAGGTGCCGGTGCTGGCGTGCTGCTTGTCGCACCCACCGGAGAGCACCTCAAATATGTAATTCAGATGCACTTTCCCCGGGAGAGATCAACAAACAATACTCCAGAATACGAAGGGCTGCTTGCCGGTCTCAGGATCGCGACGGATCTTGGAATCAAGAAGCTCATCGTTAGAGGTGATTCACAGCTTGTCGTCAAGCAGGTAAACAAAGATTATCAGAGCCCGTTTGTCGCGGGAAACCGCGGCCACCTATGGGACCAGGAGGCCCCTTGCTGATTCAGCAGGGGGGCATCGCATTGCACAAAGAGCATACGAGCGTGTGGCAGCATGGCAGAGATTACACAGGCATTTTTACCCAGGTTCAGGCCACCGTGAGGCGTAAAACCCTACTCCTGCTTTGGTGGATTGATGGTGGAAAGGTGGTGGTGGAGCAAAGTACACTTGCCTGGCAAGGGTTGCCTCAGGGCGCAGTGGCTACGCGCGTATGGGGGTCTGAGTTACCCAACCTTCTAACCCTCTCTACGGTTGCCATGGGCCTCCTTTTATAGATTAAGGGGTCACCACAATGGCAAAACAGTCATTAGGCACTGATAAGATAGCAAACAATGCTATCATACCTAACTCTGTGGGCTGACATGGTGCATTAAATGCACCGCTCATCGTCATATCATTGGTTGCCCGACAAGGCTTGCCGGGCTATCTCGCTAGCTCCACGCCTGCTCGCTTGACACGCCGCAGGACGGGTGTCATCTGCAGGTGTTTCCTGTAGGGAGAGGCTGCCATGTGGTGAATGGCTGCCACTTAGTCACTCCGCGGTTCAACACCGCACTGATTGACGACGTGGGTCATGGTGGAGTAGTCGGTGAGGTGGTTTTGCCTCCGTGTGCCCCGACAGGCCTTGCCGGGATGTCTTGGATGTCGTCTTCCGGGGGTGGCCTTGCCCCTTGCCGAGCTCGCCTGCCCGGCAAAGGAGGCCCTTCTCCTGATGGTGCCTTGCTTCTTTGGCTTGATCTTGGTCCCTCTTGATCTGCATACTTGGCTCTTTGATGATCTTGGTCTCTTGTATTCTGGCACGGCCTTGGCATGTCCGTGCACAAGTCAGGGGAAAATACATGCCCCTGTTTGTTTTCCCCGACATAAGCCCCCGGGCCTGAGCCATACGTGTCGCGTGGCACGTTGGGTTAGGTCCCAAAAAGTGCATGGGCACGTGGCAGGAGCGGGCTGCGTATGCCGTTTTGCCGAGGTGACTAGTCAATCCAACGTCCACTTCGTGCAATTACTGCGCGTCGTGGGGCCGTGGGACCATTGCAGCTGAGGTAAAAACGGTAACTTTCTGAAGCGTCGCGCCTCTGTTCCGCATTTCCCTCTTTAAAACTAGGGGAAAGCGGAGCGGCACGGTTCACCTGTTGCTCGTCTCGCTCCCCCATCTTCTTCCGCAAGTCAATCGATGGTTCCCCCCCCCTTTCTCTTTCCCGTCCGCCGCCACCCTTTTCACTGAATCCCTTCCCCTTCTGTATCGCCACCGCAAAAATGGGGAAGAAACCCACAGAGAAGGCAAAGCAGACAGCCGCGGCGAAGGAAGTTGCCGCTGAGGAGGGCAAGAGGGCGGCGGAGCTGAACAAGAAGCGGAGGGGAGATGTCGTCTTCATTCCGTCAACCTTGAGTGGCCCAGTTCTTCAAGCGAGGTATGGGTATCTGTGGGGGAGGTCGGTCCCAAAAGGGCATGGGGCGCCCGTAGTTTATGCGGCGGGGAAGGAAGATCCACCGTACTCATATCACTTTTTCTGTGCTTACTTTATCTGCGACCTCTGTCCCCCCTTCTTCGATTCTTTGAGGCAATCATGAATATCTATGGATTCCACCTCCTCGACTTCACGCCAAATGCAATGGCAACCATGGCCATTTTCGCGCATTTGTGCGAGAATTTCGTCGGAGTTAGGCCCAATGCGGATCTGTTCTGACATTATTTCATTCCGCGGGTGGAGAACAAGGGCCACCGCTCCGGAAACATTAGCTGGATGCCACGGGTGGCGAGGAAGCTCTAGGATTACATCCCTGGGAGGCAGCGTGAGAGGTGGGACGAATGGAGGGGAGATTGGTGTTGGATTCAAGATAAGGAAGCCACTGAGTTTTGTGAAGCACGGAAGGAATGTGTTGAGCACGGCAAGGAATGGAGCGCCAAGGGCCTCACTGAGGATAGGCTGTGCCCGGCAATCAACAGGATTACCCGTTTGAAGGCTGCCAGGCTTACCATTGAGCATGTGGGGTCAGATTTTCTCCTCCGCTGCATCTCACCGTTGCAGGAGAGGGATAGACCTGCCTGGCTGTATGGAAATGCTGCCGACAGGATGAGGCTGCTCCCAGGGTTACTTAACAACCTGTCAGTTTACGGCCATGGCTGGTTGTGCGACCAACTGTTCGGCCGCTTCGAGCTGTTCAAACTCCCGGCAACCGTCATCCCCATGAACATCAACTCTGCCCGGGATCAGATACTGAAATGGATGCCGGACTGTAATGCTGAAGGGGTAGCGAATACCTGGCAACTACCTTCCCTGGATGAAGAGCTCCAGTGGTCGAACACCCTGGTGGAGAAGGCCACTAGGGTTGAAACGGGGATGTACAAACGCACCTCCTCTGCGGAGGTGGCGTATATCTTGAGGAGGGTCGAGGAGCACAAGGCAGCCCGCCTCGCGGAGATGGCGAAGGCCGCGAAGGCTGGGAAGGGCAAGGGGAAAGCTGAGGATGAGAGTTCTTCCCATGGCGGTAGCGAGGCGCAGGCCACGGAAGGGGCTGCCGGGGAAGAGCTTGCCGGGGATAACCTTGCCGGGCTGGAGGCCCTAGCCGCGGCAGCAATGAAGTTCCAGGAGGAGGAGGATGTTGGCAAGGTGGCGGAGCTTGGGGAGGAGTGGCTGGCGGCTGGGCCTCAAGCCCCCGAGCCAGTCCCAGACCAACGCACCCGTAGGCGCACCGGCAACAGAGGGGCGGTGGTCTCCAACCCAGCGCCAGCCGCCAAGAAGGTGAAGAAGACCTCCACCAAGGCTGAGGTGGCGTGCCGCCAGTCTCCCCGCCTTGCTCGGATCAAGGTTCCCTCCGCCAAGCAATCTGCGGGCACGAAAACGGATTCCTGCTCCCAATCTGGCTCGGGCTCCTCACAGAGCTCGTCTTCCCTGGAGCCCCCGGCACCGCGCCAGGCACTGAAGCTGCCAGGGAGTTCTGTCCCTCCCCCTCCAAAGAGAGGAAGGGACTCACCGCCTCCCATGGAGTTTAATTTGAACTCCATGCTTATCGCAGAAGAGTAATGAAGATCTTTCCTGCCCTTCCAAAGCTCTCTCTCTTTCTCTTTGCTTGATTACCTTCGCTGATTGATCTTTTGTTTTGCTATTGCTAGCAGGGAGGTGGAGGAAGATACGGAGACACTGGTCCACCGCCCACGGAAAAGACTCCGTCGTCTCGGGTCGTTGCGGGGCGCGGTGAGCTCGGCCTTGGCGGGGAGCGATGCAGAGGATCTCGTGTCGAGCCCCCAGTCCAGCCCCCGGCCCAGGGGTGGGAATTTGGCACCACCCACCGGAGGCGACGGAGGTGACCTCCCAGTTCCCCCGGACGGAGGAGGGGGCAAGATGGTGCAAAATGAGCCCCTCCCGGAGGGGTGCACTCCCCCCGCCCCTCGAGCCGAAGGGATCTCCACGGAACCTTCCGCGGATGAGGTCGCACGGAAGGCTGCCGCGATTACCATGGCAGAGGGTGAAGTTCACGGCCCGACAACAGATGTTGCCGGGGAAACTGAGATTCCTGCCCGGCAGACTTCCCCAGGTGCTCCACTTATTCCTTTTCTTCTTTTCTTGTTCTGACCATTTCTCTTGATTCCCCAATTGCTTGAATTTCCGTTTCTTCGTTGTTCGTTGGTTTCCTTATCCGCAGATCCCCGAGCTGAAGAGCCAGAACTGCTAGAGGTGGTGGCTGACATAGGGAGGGCTGCCGCGGACGAGGCCATCGAGATTGCTGCTGCCGACGGGCAGGTCCTGGCTGCCGGGAATGTTCAGGATTCCTTGGCGGTGGTGGAACATTCCCCAGCAGATGTCCCGGAAGGGGAGGTGGTGATTGAGATGAAGGTCCCACTTCGGACCATGGACCCGCTCCCCTCCTCCGGGATCGTTATGGAGATTCCTCCGCCTCCCTCAAGTGCACTGGCTATGGTGTTGTCGCCGCCTGACATGGGAGTCCCTGGCCTATCTCTGTCGACAGGCGTGGAGCTTGACGAAGAGCTTCAATGTTTCCTGGCGCCGCTGTACCAGGAAGTTGGGGAGGCCGATGACTCAGCCGCCATCGCAATGGACTTCTCCTTCATGGAATCCATGGCGACGAGCATGAAGGAGATGCAGGCCCGGCACAACCAGAAGTGGCAGGCGCTCAAGGAGCGGCGCGAGTCCGCCAGCAAGGTGGACCAGAAGCTGAAGGACAAATGCCTGGAGTTGCGTGAGTGGCACAACAAACAGTTCAAGGTGCTTATGAGGCAGCAGGAGACGCTCCTGACAACAAGGGAGGATGTCTTGGCCCGCGAGGCACGTCTGACGGGACCGCAAGGCATCCCTGGACGCCAGGGAGCGGGAGATCTCCCTCCGGGAGGAGAAGCTCGAAGCCACTCTCCACGCCAAGGATGACGATCTCGAGGCCCTCGTGCGCCAGCGCACCAAGGAGCTGGAGGACAAGCATGGAGCCGCCCTGGATGCCCTTGCTGCTGACTCTGCTGCCCAACTGAAGAAGCTCACTGACGACCTGGCTACCGTGTCCGCTGCCAAGACTGGCCTTGACCAGCAGGTGGTTAAGCTGATGGAGGATCTTGTTGGGAGCGCCAAGGAGGTGACGTCCCTCAAGAAAGAAGTGCGGCAGGCAAGAATCCTCTTGGCCGATACGCAATCGCAGCTCTCCTCCAAAACCCAGAGCCTTGAGACCACCAATGGCAATATCACAAACATGAAGGCTCGGATCGGTACGTTGGAAAGTTCGGCAGAGTCTCTTGAGTCCCGCCAACAGCTGTTGTCCAAGGACTTGGACACCGCCAAGCGTCTCCGGCAGGATGCAAAAGACAAGCTGAAGAATCAGTCTAAGTAGGTTGACCTTTGGATCGAGAGCCTGATTGATATCGCTGAGCGTCTTGGCGCCTAGGCTGCGGTGATGGGCATGGATGGTCCAGTCTTCTCGATCAGCAAGCATGAGGTCCCGAGCGTCAAGCTGGGACTCTTCTTCAATGAGCTGATCGAGAAGTTGAAGGCGCATGATGAGGGGAGGGCTGGGCCTTTCGCGACCGAGTCTCGGAAGCTCGCCCACGACGCCCTCTTCATTGTCTTAAGCAATATCGCCTGCCGCCATCCGGACCTCGACCTCGACGACGGATTCAAGAAACCGCCAGCGGGCGCCGATGTCGCAGCTGCCAAGGAGAAAGCTGCCCCCCGGGCCGACAGGGTCCTCCACGTCTGAACTGCTTCGCCCAGCCACCAGGCTAAGTATCGGGCCGCTGTTGCTCCTGCGTTGCCCTGTAATGAAAACATGACGCATATTTTGTGTTTAGTCACTCTATCTCCAGTGTTTGCGTGAAACCAATATTCTCTGTTAAATCTTTAAATGCGTGTTTATCCCTTTGAGCCCTTGTATGCTCGTGTTCGTATGATCCATCCCTGTGTCTGCTCTGGATGCCTGCCGGTATCATATTGCCGCGATTGTCGTAAGGGTCTGTCCCTTAACAGTCATCTTGGCGTGGATGCGTCCCGGCAGGTTTTTCCTACGTAGCTCTCGACGCAGCCTCTCATCCTGTGAGCATGGCTCAGGACAGGACGATGGTGCGATCAAAGAAACTAACCAAGGTTCCATCACATGAGGGTTCTCACGATACGAACACTCGCTAAAGTTAAGGGATAAACAGCTACAAAGGTCCGGAATGTGCCAACAAGAAGTGATAATGTGTATTTAGCTTTCATTTTAAGCTTCTTTTCTCCTCTGTCGGCCGCGCGTGTGTGGCGCGTGCGCGTGATGCTCGGAGGATCAAAAGCCAATCGGGCAGCTCTTCTATTCTCGGCAGGGATCGACACGTGCTTCATGCGGCTGGCGGGCGTCGGGGTATAGTGCCGGGCTCCTCTGGTCCCCCTCTCCTTTTCCCCTTTCCTTTCGAGTCAGCCTAGTGGCCGCCGTTGCATGGGTCATGCCGATGCAGGCAGCCTTGCCGAAGTACGCTTGCTGGGGCATCAATTAATGGACTCATACCGGCGCTTTGCTCAGGATTGCCCAAAATAGGGGAAATACTGAACCGAGCGTCGCGCGGTAATCATCGACATCGACGATGCCGGGGCTGAAGCAGTTCGACTACAGATGAAGGGAAAGGACGGGAAGGGGGGAGCTCGCGCCCGCACGTCTTGTGCCCTTTCTCCGAACGGCACCCGAACAGTGGGTACGCCATACGGGCCGCCGAGATGGGCATATTGCCACCAATAGCGATCTTCGCCGTAGTCGCGGCTATGGCGAGGTGTGGAGACCAACAATTTGGTGCGAGGATGGCCCCGCTTTTGTTTCTGTGCCTTTGTGGGCGCCGCGAACGCCAGAGGCTTCAAGCGGGCGACCATGGGCAAAGCGCGCTGCACACGCCTTCAGGTTCACGCAAGCGGTCCCCCTACCTAGCGCGCCAAAGATGTCGCGGGAAACCACGGCCACCTATGGGACCAGGAGGCCCCTTGCTGGTTCAGCAGGGGGGCGTCGCGTTGCACAAAGAGCAGACAAGCGTGTGGCAGCACGGCAGAGATCACACAGGCATTTTTACCCAGGTTCGGGCCACCGTGAGGCGTAAAACCCTACTCCTGCTTTGGTAGATTGATGGTGGAAAGGTGGTGGTGGAGCGTAGTACACTTGCCCGGCAAGGGTTGCCTCAGGGCGCAGTGGCTACGCGCGTATGGGGGTCTGAGTTACCCAACCTTCTAACCCTCTCTACGGTCGCCATGGGCCTCCTTTTATAGATTAAGGGGTCACCACAATGGCAAAACAGTCATTAGGCACTGATAAGATAGCAAACAGTGCTATCATACCTAACTCTGTGGGCTGACAGGGCGCATTAAATGCACCGCTCATCGTCATATTGTTGGTTGCCCGGCAAGGCTTGCCGGGCTATCTCGCCAGCTCCACACCTGCTCGCTTGACACGCTGCAGGACGGGTGTCATCTGCAGGTGTTTCCTGTAGGGAGAGGCTGCCATGTGGTGAATGGCTGCCACTTAGTCACTCCGCGGTTCGACACCACACTGATTGACGACGTGGGTCATGGTGGAGTAGTCGGTGAGGTGGTTTTGCCTCCGTGTGCCCCGGCAGGCCCTGCCGGGACGTCTTGGATGTCGTCTTCAGGGGGTGGCCTTGCGCCTTGCTGAGCTTGCCTGCCCGGCAAAGGAGGCCCTTCTCCTGAAGGTGCCTTGCTTCTTTGGCTTGATCTTGGTCCCTCTTGATCTGCATGCTTGGCTCTTTGATGATCTTGGTCTCTTGTATTCTGGCACGGCCTTGGCGTGTCCGTGCACGAGTCAGGGGAAAATACATGCCCCTGTTTGTTTTCCCCGACACCGTTGATGGAAGCATACGTAAATGAAGTGAGGAAATTGGAAGAGCGCTTTGACAGTCTGCAGACAGAGCATGTTCCTCGAGCGGAGAACGGCATTACTGATGACCTGTCAAAGCGTACTGCCCTTAAGTTACCTGTGGAACAGGGTACTTTTGTGCTTCGATTGACTCAGCCATCAGTAACACCATCAGCAGGGCAGCATAAGCAAAGGAAGTTGAGTTCCGGCCAGTACTTTCCTTCAGAGCTCCCAGGAGCCGTCGTAAAGGAAGTTGCCGGGGACAACGACAAGCTTGCCGGGGAGCAACAGGCTCCGGCGAGGCCTCAGGTCCTTGCTGTTGAGACAAACGCTCCCGTGGCAGAAGATATGCCTTTAGTCCTTGCTGTCAAGCCTCAGGCTCCGGCATGGGCACAACACATTGTCCAGTTCCTCCAAACAGGGGAACTCCCCGAAGAGCAGGAAGAAATGGAGAAAGTAGCCCGTCGGCCTAGTATGTACCAGTTCGTAGATGACGTACTGTACAAAAAAAGACCGAACGGCGTGAAATTGAAGTGTATTCCTTGGGAAGATGGACTGGAGCTATTGGCAGAGAAACATGGAGGCATATGTGGCTCCCACATAGGTTCAAGGGCTCTTGCCGGTAAGGCATTCCGGCAAGGTTTCTTTTGGCCCACTGCCCTCCAGGATGCAACTGCACTAGTAACTAAGTGTGAAGCGTGCCAGTTTCATTCGAAGAAATTGCATCAGCCAGCTCAGGCTCTTCAGACAATCCCTCTTTCCTGGCCATTTTCGGTCTGGGGGCTCGACATATTGGGCCCTTTTCCCCATGCTACCGGGGGCTTTGAGTACTTGTACGTTGCAGTTGACAAGTTCACAAAGTGGCCGGAAGTGGAAGCTGTGAGAAATGTGACGGCACAATCAGCCGTCAAGTTCTTCAAGGGACTAGTTTGCCGTTTTGGTGTGCCAAACAGGATCATCACCGACAACGGCACACAGTTCACGAGCCACACCTTCATGCAATATGTCCAAGACCTTGGCAGCAAAATCTGTTTTGCTTCTGTTGCTCATCCGAGAAGCAACGGCCAAGCAGAAAGGGCAAATGCTGAAGTGTTGCGAGGGCTCAAGACAAGGACTTTTGACAAGCTGAAAAAGTGCGGAAGACGCTGGATTGATGAGTTGCCGGCGGTTCTTTGGTCAATCAGAACGACACCAAATCGAGCCACTGGCCAGACACCCTTCTCCCTAGTGTATGTGGCAGAAGTAGTTCTCCCCATGGAACTCATATACGGGTCACCTCGAGTGCTCGCTTATGATGAGCTTGAGCAAGAGCAGCTGCGGCAAGATGACGCCATGCTCCTTGAGGAAGATCGTCTTCAGGCTACTGTGCGAGCTGCACGCTACCAGCAAGCTTTGCGCCGCTACCATAGCCGCAAGGTTCGCGCCCGAAGTCTTGAGGAAGGCGACCTTGTTCTTCGGCGCATTCAGTCCGCCAAGAATTCCAACAAGTTGACGCCGAAGTGGGAAGGCCCTTATCGGGTAGTACGAGTCACCAGGCCTGGCGATGTCCGCTTGGAGACCAAGGATGGCATTCCAGTGAGCAATTCCTGAGATATCGAACATCTTCGTAAGTTCTATCCATAAGGCGCGGTTGTCGGGTCCCCTGGCAACCACCTTTTGTACAAGTCTTGCCGACGAGGCATGTGATCCTTTGTACAAAGCCAGGCACAGACCCTGTGCGTAGTTGAATAAACTTAAGTGTTTTACAATTCCTGTTGATTTTCATGTTATTCTATATGCATGCTTGTCTGAGATATTGTATTACACTTGCTTCCGGTAAGCGTTAATGAACTGCCAAGGTTGCATATCTTTGTTTTCTCTTCTTCTTTTTCAAAAGATGGAAGGTTCCCTCGCATGCAAATTTGCCGGGGGGAGTGATGGTACGGATACCAACGGGCGACGTTTAAGATTGGCATCTTGCCGGAAGGAGCACAGCAACAAAAGCTAAGTTGCAGAACTTTAAGTGAATTTCTTTTTACTTAAAGGCCATTTTCCTTGAACGATTTCAGTTTTTGTATGGAAAACCTGCACGCGAAGGAACCTTGTCGTGATCGGTTGCGCCCTTACTCTGTTTCGAGTCCGCTCAACAGTTTAGGTGGCTGCACTGAAAATGTCAAGGATATCTTGCCGGTAGCGACACCTCCAGTAGGCTGCTAAAGACCCGCATCTAGCGCTCGCGGTAGGACGCACACGCCGGCAAGTTTCCAATAAGCGTAGGGCACGCACCATACAGAAAGAAATCCGACAAGGGAAATAGCATGCATTCATCCAAGACAGAGGAAGTTATGTTACATTGATGGTTGCCGCGTTTCTAACTAAAGATAAAATTGTCTTTGACATGGAATGGTGGCGACAAAAGGGAAGCGAAGCGGCTAGTCCCTGCGCTGGCCCTCAATCCTCTTGACTTGGTCCACCTTGTCGATGATTGGCGCGACAAGTTCTTCGAGTGCCTTGAGGTCGATGTTCTTCGGCAGGCGATCAAGGACGTTGGTAAGGTTGATGCCGGGGTTCTTGTGCACCACTTTGATGAGCACCTTGAGGAGGACGGCCCGGCAGAATTTGTGGGATTCGTTGGCCAGATGGGTTGCTCGTTCAGAATGGAGCCGCTTCAGGGCATCAACGACGCCCTCGAAGAACATGGTCAGCTTGGCGCTCGAGGATACCCTATTGTCAGAAGAATAGTTGAAGTTCTTCAGGCCTATGGTGGAGAGCTCTGCTGCAATCCTTTCCGCGATGTCAACCAGGCGCTCGGTCCAGATCTTCACGCCTTTCTCAAAGTCATTGTAAGAGGCGGCAGCGCTATTGAGCAGGTTCTTCTCGTTCTGGAGGTCCTTGATCAAAGCCTTCTCTCGAGCCTTGCCGTCATCCAGAGACTTCTCCAGCGTGGTTAGCTTCAAATTCAGATCAGTGATGGATTCTTTGGCTGAGGTGAGCTCTTTGATCTTGTCGGACATGGAGGTTTGCATCTCCACCAACCTATAGAGAGTTTTTTCTCTGTCGGCTTTGAGCGACGAGAGCTCCTTGCCATGTTCCTCGAGCTTCGCCTCTAGCCCTTTTACTCTATTGCCCAGCTTGTTCTTGGTGGCCTATGCGGCATGAGTAGCATCAATGGATTCCTTTAACTTGCCGGCGTGATCTACAGTCAGAGCTTCAAGCGTCTCTTTGTATTTCTGCTCTAGCTCCTGGGTCCGCTGCGCGATAAGTTTTTCGATCTCCTTGTCCTTGCAGCGGAGCTTGGCAGTGAGTGCCTCCTCGCGAGCGGCAAGGTCTTCTTCCTGAGTGTCAAGCCCGACATGGAGTTGTGTTAAGCGAGCTTCCTCTATAGTGGCCCGCTGCGCGGCCTCTTCCTGTGCCTTCTCAGCGTCAGACTGCTTCAAGAGGAACTCGTTCCAACTCTGACTCAGTTGTTCCCGGCCAGTCATCAGCTCCTGGAAAGCCTCAGCATACCAGATTTGCGTTTGCTCAACGTGCTTCTGAAAATCTGCCTCTGCTGCTTCAGTTACTGCTGCCCTGGAGTCCATTTTCTCTTTCCGGGCGCGGTAAAGGGCCTGGAGCTTCTGAAAGTTGTTGCTCATAGCTTGGAGGAGTTGTTCTTCCTCGGACCCTCTGTTGCTGGTGCGTGGCTCATCAACAATTCTGAGCCCGGCAGTAGTGATGACATCTTCATCAAAAATTTCCCCTCCAGTTGGCACCCCAGTGCTTGCCGTTCCTGGAATGCTGACGAACAGGTTGTCGCCAACCTTAAGGTATTTGCTTGATGGGGGAGCCTCTGATGTTGATGGTTGATCCTCGACAACCATCTCGCTAGCTAGTGGGGATTCCGTGACCGGTGTAGCGCTAGGCGCTCCTGTGGCAGGAATGCCATCAGTATGGTAACTGGTCTCTTTGCCGGTCCTCTCAGCAGACCTTTCTACGGTTTCTTCTTGTGCGTCCTTGGCGGCTTCATCAGCGGCGATCTTGTCGGCCTCGGCAGCAGCATCCTTGGCAGTCTCCTTGATGGCGACGTCAACATCCATGTGTTCCATCGAGGGAAGATCTGAAGGCCAGGGAAAGAAACAAGATGAGACCAAAGTAGAAGTTCAAGAAGACAAAAATAAAGAAAGAATGACAAATATCCAGAGGCAAGTGGTTTACCTATGTCGGGCTGTTGAGCGGTAGGCTCTTCTTTCCCGGCAATGTTGGTTGCCGATGTGGGACTGCTGGCACCTATACTTGCTGGCTCCTCTTCGACACGGATGGGCTCGCAGGTGGAAGCCCTTGCCGGAGATTCATTTCTGGGCGATGTGGTTGACGGAGGCGGCATGTCAGGGACGGCCTCCGAGGGCTCTTCTTGTTGCCGTTCTTCTCCTGCAAGCCCGGCGATGCCAGCAACAAAGATAAATGTCGCCACGCCTGCCAGCAAATGAATGAGTAAGGGACTCACGCTGGGGGCTGGATTGGGGGCTACGAGGAGGACTGAGCTCCGGGCTGACGATGATGAGCTCTGGCGCATCTACGGTGCTTGCCGGGGGCTTGCCACCCATTGAAGTCTTTGCCCTCTTCGCCATCCTTTGTGCTAAAGTTTCCGTATCACTGCGAAGACAGGTTGAAGCAAGATAGGTGAGTTAAGCAAAATCAGAAATTCAGAAATTGAAAGATACGGCGGGACCCTTACTCTTCTCTTTCCGGGCTAAAAGCGGAAAGGTCAAAGTTGACCTCCTCTACAGTGTCCGTGCGAGGAGGTGGAGAAGGGGCCCTGGGTCGCTTGGCTGCGGCAGAAATGATAGGTTGATGTGATTTTGATGCCCCGGCCACCGGTACCATCGTATGAGACGCCCCCGCTGCTCCAGTTGTTGCCGTGGTCGTGCGTCTCATGCGCCGCACTGGTTGCTGTTGAGCTTCTTGCCGCTGCGCAGCCTTGCTGGCCGCTTTCTTGCCGGGAACCTCGCCACTTGATGAAGGCTGGCGCGTTGGGACGCTGGAGGCGGCTTTCCGCAGCACGCGCTTCTTCTTCTCTCGAGCTGGGGGCTCCTCGTGCAGCTGCTCTTCGGTTGTATCTTCGTTAGAAGGGCTCCCGCCAGCTGTGCCGCTCTGCTCCCCGGCAGTCTCACCCTGCCTGGCAAGGTTCTCCTCTGACATTACCTCTTCTTCGTTGGGTTCCTCTTCCATGAAGCCAGCGCTGCCGGCCTCCGCGGCAAGATTTGCCTCTTCTGCCCTGCTGGCGATGTACGCCACTTCTTCATCAGTGGTGGGGCGGATGAGATTTGTCTCTTCCCGGACGGCTCTCTCCGACAGGTTGTCAAAGAACCCCTGTGCTTGCTCTGCGGATGGCTCGACCCAAGTTCTGTCAAGGCCGTGGGCATTGCACACCGGCATCATGGCGATGATTGAGGTCAGGGCAGAGCTGTTGCACAGTGGAATTATGTTCGCTGGCAGCTTGTATTTCCCATCAGGCCTAAACAGTCTGTGGTAGAGGGCTGTGTGCTGCATAACCGTAAAATTGTTGTTCAAACCTAGACGCAGCCTCATGATATCTGCCGCATTCCAAAATTCCCAGGCTGGCCTTCCTTTGTTATGCAGAGGAGCGATGCGACGGCGAAGGAAATCAGCGCCAACCATTTCTATTGTCAGCCCAGCAGCCTTGAGACGGTGGATTCTGGTAATAGCAATTATGAGCCTCTCATCTTGGGGATCGAGGGAACTCCAGTTATTGCCGCGGACCACTTTTGTTTGTCGGGGCAGACAGAAAGGCTGGAAATCCTCCTCCTTGATCCAGCACCATTCGCCCTGCCACTCTTCCCACTTGCTATGGTAGAGCCCTTCTGGATATATCTCCTTATTCCAGGCCCTTGGAATCTAGCTGATAGAACCGGAAAGGGCCTCTCCTTTCTCGATCCGGGGAATGAAATAGTGGCGAAAGAGGGCTGTGTTGGGGATTATTCTGGCAAAGTTTTCACAGAGATGAGCGAAGACTGACATACATGTCACGGCATTCAGCGTGAAATCCAAGAGATGGAAGCCGTATGTATACATGATGTCGTTGAAGAAATCAGAAAATGGAGGGCAGAGCCCGCAATAGAAGAATGCGACAAAGAAAGGAAATTTATCTGGGCCGCCCTTGGAGGAAGCAGGATTCACGCGAGTGGCGGGGTGAGCTTTCATCTCTCTCCCCCACATGCATAGGTACCGGTCCTTCAGGGCGCTCGCATCGAGCGTCGGGGTGAAGACGGCGTGTTCCTTCCACATCTTCACCAGCTCGCTCTCCTTGATGGCTTTCACCTCTTTACCCTTGCTCACTTTGGGTGGCATGGCGGCTATGGAAGCAGAGGCCGAGGACGATGGGGGCGTGGAGGCGGAGGATGAATGAGAGAGATTCTGCTTTGAGTTCGAGGAAGGAGACGGCGGCGGTTTCCAGATTGGAAAGAATGGGAAGTAAATGAGCGGCGCCTCTGCGGATTCCTTTTTATGGGGAAGGCGCGGGGCCGCCTCCTTTTTAATCAATGTAAATGCACCTTCGCAAGCGCACTGTTACTGCGCATGTTCCCATGTTGCGCGTTTATTACGCGCCGTGGGGAAGCACGGTAAACAAGATAATAACAGCTAACTCCTGCCACGCATGCCCGTGCACTGTTTGGGCCTAGCCCAACAATGCCTCACATCCGTGTATGGCCTAAGCCCGGGGGCTCCTATCGGTGTACTAAAGCTTGGGTTTTTTAGTACCCCATACTTGTGCACGGACAGTTGTAGCCATATCAGCGGCGAGGTTTGCCGGAGGACAGCTGGAAGCAAATGCCAGATCCTCAAGGAAGCATTCAGGTCAGTGATCAGAAGACAGAAGACCGAAGGCTTGGCTCCCGGCAAGACCCTTGTCGGGATGGCCCGCGAAGACCCGGCAAGGTTCCGCCACCTTGCCACCGCTCCAGCACAGCGAGCAAGCGTGACATTTGGGTTTTGTCCTCCTGATTGCGTGTCATGGCACTAGTGGTGGACGAGCTTAAGCGGTGCTGATGGGACGGCTCCTTTTTCCGTCCCCAAGAAAGTAAGGACACCTAAACAGAGCATTAAATGCATTTGTCCTAAATCGTTTGTGATAAGTATGTAAACACTGTAGCTACTTTACACCTCAATGTATGTACTGAGTGCCACTGTTGGTGACCCCTTGGACATATAAAAGGAGGCCCAAGGCGTAGCTACAGGGGGGACTCTCTGGCACATTCTGCATGCGTAGCTGCTGCTTGAACGTACGGTTCATCGCAAGCACTCCTGAGGCATGGGCTTAAACATCCACAATAAACTAAAGCAGGAGTAGGGTATTACGCTTCTCAGTGGCCCTAACCTGGGTAAAAATCCCCTTGCGTTGATCGTTGGATCTGCTCTTTGTGCATACCTCTCTCCCTGCTGAATCGTTAAGTGATCCAGGCGATCCCATAGGTGTCGTACGCCGACAATGGTTAACAAGACCACTAGTTTTAAGAAAAAGGGCAAGGGAAAGAAAGGGAACTTCAAGAAGAATGGCAAGCAAGTTGCCACTCCCGGGAAGAAACCCAAAGCTGGACCCAAGCCTGAAACTGAGTGCTTCTACTGCAAAGGGACTGGTCACTGGAAGCGGAATTACCCCAAGTATTTGGCGGATAAGAAGGATGGCAAAGTGAACAAAGGTATATTTGATATACATGTTATTGATGTGTACCTTACTAATGCTCGTAGTAGCGCCTGGGTATTTGATACTGGTTCAGTTGATCATATTTGTAACTCGAAACAGGAGCTACGGATTAAACGAAGATTGGCTAAGGACGAGGTGACGATGCACGTCGGGAATGGTTCCAAGGTCGATGTGATCGTCGTCGGCACGCTACCTCTACATCTACCTTCGGGATTAGTTTTAGACCTGAATAATTGTTATTTGGTGCCAGCGTTGAGCATGAACATTATATATGTATCATGTTTAGTGCGAGACGGTTATTCACTTAAATTAGAGAATAATGGTTGTTCTATTTATATGAGTAATATCTTTTATGGTCATGCACCCTTGAAGAGTGGGCTATTTTTGTTGAATCTCGATTGTAGTGATACACATATTCATAATATTGATGCCAAAAGATGCAAAGTTGATAATGATAGTGCAACATATTTGTGGCACTGCCGTTTAGGTCATATTGGTGTAAAGCACATGAAGAAACTCCATGCAGATGGGCTTTTGGAATCACTTGATTATGAATCATTTGACACTTGCGAACCATGCCTCATGGGCAAGATGACTAAAACTCCGTTCTCCGGAACAATGGAGCGAGCTAATGACTTATTGGAAATAATACATACCAATGTATGCGGTCCGATGAGTGTTGAGGCACGCGGCGGGTATCGTTATTTTCTGTCCATCACAGATGATTTGAGCAGATATGGGTATATCTACTTAATGAAACACAAGTCTGAAACATTTGAAAAGTTCAAAGAATTTCAGAGTGAAGTGGAGAATCATCGTAATAAGAAAATAAAGTTTCTGTGATCTGATCGCGGAGGCGAATATTTGAGTTACAAGTTTGGCCTTCATTTAAAACAATGTGGAATAGTTTCACAACTCACGCCACCTGGAACACCACAGCGTAATGGTGTGTCCGAACATCGTAACCGTACTTTATTAGATATGGTGCGATCTATGATGTCTCTTACCGATTTACCACTATCATTTTGGGGTTATGCATTAGAGACAGTTGCATTCATGTTAAATAGGGCACCGTCTAAATCCGTTGAGAAGACACCATATGAACTATGGTTTGGCAAGAAACCTAAGCTGTCGTTTCTTAAAGTTTGGGGTTGTGACACTTATGTCAAAAGGCTTCAGCCTGATAAGCTCGAACCCAAATCGGAGAAGTGCGTCTTCATAGGATACCCTAAGGAAACAATTGGGTACACCTTCTACCATAGATCCGAAGGCAAGATCTTTGTTGCCAAGAATGGAACCTTTCTAGAGAAGGAGTTTCTCTCGAAAGAAGTGAGTGGGAGGAAAGTAGAACTTGATGAAGTAATTGTACCTTCTCTCGAATTGGAAAGTATTTCATCAGAGAAAACCGTTCCCGTGATGCCTACACCAACTAGAGAGGAAGCTAATGATGATGATCATGAAACTTCGGATCAAGTTACTACAGAACTTCGTAGGTCAACCAGAACACAATCCGCACCAGAGTGGTACGGGAATCCTGTACTGGAAGTCATGTTACTAGACCAAGGCGAACCTACGAACTATGAAGAAGCTATGATGAGCCCAGATTCCGACAGATGGCTTGAGACCATGAAATCTGAGATAGGATCCATGTATGAGAACAAAGTATGGACTTTGGTGGATTTGCCTGATGATCGGCAAGCCATAGAAAATAAATGGATCTTCAAGAAGAAGACTGACGCTGATGGTAATGTTACTGTCTATAAAGCTCGACTTGTCGCAAAAGGTTTTTGACAAGTTCAAGGGGTTGACTACGATGAGACTTTCTCACCCGTAGCGATGCTTAAGTCTGTCCGAATCATGTTAGCAATTGCCTCATTTTATGATTATGAAATCTGGCAAATGGACATCAAAACTGCATTCATTAATGGATTTCTTAAGGAAGAATTGTATATGATGCAACCAGAAGGTTTTGTCGATCCTAAAGGTGCTAACAAAGTGTGCAAACTCTAGCGATCCATCTATGGACTGGTGCAAGCATCTCAGAGTTGGAATATACGCTTTGATGAAGTGATCAAAGCATATGGATTTATACAGACTTTCGGTGAAGCCTGTATTTACAAGAAAGTGAGTGGGAGCTCTGTAGCATTTCTGATATTATATGTGGATGACATATTGTTGATTGGAAATGATATAGAATTTCTGGATAGCATAAAAGGATACTTGAATAAGAATTTTTCAATGAAAGACCTCGGTGAAGCTGCTTATATATTGGGCATCAAGATCTATAGGGATAGATCAAGACGCTTAATAGGACTTTCACAAAGCACATACCTTGATAAAGTTTTGAAGAAGTTCAAAATGGATCAGTCAAAGAAAGGGTTCTTGCCTGTGTTGCAAGGTGTGAAGTTGAGTAAGACTCAATGCCCGACCACTGCAGAAGATAGAGAGAAAATGAAAGTCATTCCCTATGCTTCAGCCATAGGTTCTATCATGTATGTTATGCTGTGTACCAGACCTGATGTGTGCCTTGCCATAAGTGTGGCAGGGAGGTACCAAAGTAATCCAGGAGTGGATCACTGGACAGCGGTCAAGAACATCCTAAAGTACCTGAAAAGGACCAAGGATATGTTTCTCGTTTATGGAGGTGATAAAGAGCTCGTCATAAATGGTTACGTCGATGCTAGCTTTGACACTGATCCGGATGACTCCAAGTCACAAACCGGATATGTATTTATATTGAATGGTGGAGCTGTCAGTTGGTGTAGTTCCAAGCAGAGCGTCGTGGCGGGATCTACATGTGAAGCGGAGTATATAGCTACTTCGGAAGCAGCAAATGAAGGAGTCTAGATGAAGGAGTTCATATCCGATCTAGGTGTAATACCTAGTGCATCGGATCCAATGAAAATCTTTTGTGACAACACTGGAGCAATAGCCTTGGCGAAGGAATCCAGACTTCACAAGAGAACCAAACACATCAAGAGACGCTTCAAATCCATTCGTGAACAAATCAAGGATGGAGACATAGAAATTTGCAAGATGCATACAGATCTGAATGTAGCAGACCCATTGACTAAGCCTCTTCCACGAGCAAAACATGATCAACACCAAGACTCAATGGGTGTTAGAATCATTACAATGTAATCTAGATTATTGACTCTAGTGCAAGTGGAAGGCTGAAGGAAATATGCCCTAGAGGCAATAATAAAGTTGTTATTTTATATTTCCTTATTCATGATAAAGGTTTATTATTCATGCTAGAATTGTATTGATCGGAAACCTAAATACATGTGTGAATACATAAACAAACACCGTGTCCCTAGTGAGCCTCTACTTGACTAGCTCGTTAATCAAAGATGGTTAAGGCTTCCTAACCATGGACATGAGTTGTCATTTGATAACGGGATCACATCATTAGGAGAATGATGTGATGAACAAGACCCATCCATTAGCTTAGCATAATGATCGTTCAGTTTTATTGCTATTGCTTTCTTCATGTCAAATACATATTCCTTCGACTATGAGATTATGCAACTCCCAGATACCGGAGGAGTGCCTTGTGTGCTATCAAACATCACAACATAACTGGGTGATTATAAAGATGCTCTACAGGTATCTCCGAAGGTATTTGTTGAGTTGGCATAGATTGAGATTAGGATTTTTCACTCCGAGTTTCGGAGAGGTATCTCTGGGCCCTCTCGGTAATACACATCATAAGCTTGCAAGCAAATGACTAAGGAGTTGGTCACGAGGTGATGTATTACGGAACGAGTAAAGAGACTTGCCGGTAACGAGATTGAACTAGGTATGAAGATACCGACGATAGAATCTCGGGCAAGTAACATACCGATGGACAAAGGGAATTACGTATGTTGTCATAACGGTTCGACCGATAAAGATCTTCATAGAATATGTAGGAGCCAATATGAGCATCCAGGTTCTGCTATTGGTTATTGACCGGAGAGGTGTCTCGGTCATGTCTACATAGTTCTCGAACCCGTAGAGTCCGCACGCTTAACGTTCGTTGACGATATAGTATTATATGAGTTATGTGATTTGGTGACCGAATGTTGTTCGGAGTCCCGGATGAGATCACGGACATGACGAGGAGTCTTGAAATGGTCGAGAGGTAAAGATTGATATATAGTACGATGGTATTCGGACACCGGAAGTGTTTCGGGGGTTACCGGGTACTTATCGGGTCACCGGAAGGGGTTCCGGGCACCCCCGGCAAAAGATATGGGCCTTATGGGCCAAGAGGGGAAACACACCAGCCACAAGGGGCTGGTGCGCCCCCCATATGGGCCGGCCAAGGTGGAGAAGGAAAGGGGGAGAAGGAAAGGAAAGAAAGAGAATAGGATTCCCCCTTCCTTCCTCCTTCCCCCTCTTTCCTTCCCCCTCCGATACATATGGCAGGGGGGCGCGGCTTGGGAGGAGCCCAAGTAGGATTCGGTCCTACTTGGGGCGCCTCCTGGCCTCTCCCCTCTCCCTCCCACCTATATATATGTGGGAGGGGGGCGCCTAGCACACCCAGACAATTGTTTAGCCGTGTGCGGCGCCCCCCTCCGCCGTTTACACCCCCGGTCATATTTTCGTTGTTCTTAGGCGAAGCCCTGCGGAGATCACTTCACCATCACCGTCACCACACCATCGTGCTGACAGAACTCATCTACTACCTCGACATCTTGCTGGATCAAGAAGGCGAGGGACGTCACCGAGCTGAACATGTGCAGAACACGGAGGTGCCGTACGTTCGGTACTTGATCGGTTGGAGCGCGAAGAAGTTCGACTACATCAATCGCGTTGTTAAACGCTTCCGCTTACGGTCTACGAGGGTACGTAGACACACTCTCCCCCTCGTTGCTATGCATCTCCATGGATAGATCATTGCGTGTGCGCAGAATTTTTTTTGTTTTCCATGCAACGATCCCCAACAGCCGTATCCACGGGTGCCGTCCATACCAACACTTTCCAAGGAATTTATTATTTGACAACATAAATTAAATTCATTTTTTCATTTCAGGATTGGGCATCCTTAATACCTTTGCCTTACTCTCGTGCAATGACAAGTGAATAAACACTCATCTTGAGAATAACACATCTAGCATGGAAAAATATCAGCCACCCCCTACCGTTTCATGAGCGGTACAAGCACACAAAAAGAAAATTATTTTGAAATTAGAGATGGCACATACAAATTTGCTTAGAACAACACGGAAATACCGCATATAGGTAGGTATAGTGGACTCATATGGCAAAACTGGGTTTAAGGATCTTGGATGCACAAGTAGTATTCCTACTTAGTACAAGTGAAGGCTAGCAAAAAGATTGAGAAGCATCCAACCAAGAAACGAAAAATCTCATAAGCGAGCATTAAGCATAACTAACATTGAATAATGCACCACAAGTAGGATTTAATTTCATTGCATAACTATTGACTTTCGTGCTTGCATAGGGAATCAGAAACCTTAACACCAATATTCTTACTAAAGCACAATTACTCATCAACATGACTCACATATTATATCATCATATCGCAAAACTATTACAAGGAATCAAGTTTATTTTGTCCAATGATCTTCATGAAAGTTTTATTTTATCTTTCTTGAATATCTATCACTTTGGGACTAGTTTCATATGTTGCTTTTGATAGCTCAAATAAATCTAAGTGAAGAACATGAGCATAAAATTTTCTTCTCCCAAAATAATATAAGTGAAGCATGAGAGAATTTCTTCAAAATTACTAACTCTCAAATAAATCTAAGTGAAGAATGAGAGCATTTCTTCAAAAATATTAAAGCACACCGTGCTCAAAAAAAGATATATGTGAAGCACTAGAGCAATTCCATAGCTCAAAAAATTTAAGTGAAGCATATAGAGTAATTCTAACAAATCATAGCATGATTTTGGCTCTCTCAAATAGGTGTGTTCAGCAAGGATACTTGTGAAAAAACAAAAATCAAAAGAATCAAAGACTCATATAATACAAGACGCTCCAAGCAAAACTCATGGTATGTGACGAATAAAAATATAGCTCCAAGTAAAATACCGATGGTCGTTAGAAGAAAGAGGGGATGCCACTCGGGGGCATCCCCAAGCTTAGTTCCTTGTTTCTCTTTGGATAATGGCTTGGAGTGCCATGGGGCATCCCCAAGCTTAGGCTCTTCTTACTCCTTATTCCTCCATCCATCGTGATCTCACCCAAAACTTGAAAACTTCAATCACACAAAACTCACCAAAACCTTCGTGAGATCCGTTAGTATAAGAAAACCAATCTTTACTTTAAGTACTGTATAAAACCCGTTCAAATTTTTTTATTGCATTATATCTACTGTATTCTAACTTTACCATGGCTTATACCCCCCGATACAAACCATAGATTCAACAAAATAAGCACACAATGCAAAGAAAACAGAATCTGTCAAAAACAGAACAATCTATAAATATGAGAATTGTTCTCATACTTATGTATCTAAAAAATTCTGCAAAATTAGTACAACAGAGGAAATTTGTATATGAATCTTTTGTAAAAAATTCAGAATTTTTCGTCGCTTATGTGATTTTATACAATTATTTTACTGGACGCAAAAGTTTCTGTTTTCCAGCAAGATCAAATCAACTATCACCAAAGCTATCCCAAAGGCTTTACTTGGCACAAACACTAATTAAAACATAAAAAACACAATAATAACAGAGGCATAATTGTGCAAACACTCCAGAACAGAAAGAAAAAGGCAAACATAAATTTTATTCATTGGGTTGCCTCCCAACAAGCGCTATCGTTTTACGCCCCTAGCTAGGCATAAAGCATAGATTCAAGTATTGTCATCTTTATTTCTAGATCCATAGGATGCCCTCATGATTGATTCATATGGTGGCTTGATTCTTGTTCTAGCGAAGTGTTCCATATCCTTCCTTAGTGGAAATTGAAATTTAATATTGCCTTCTTTCATATCAATCACGGCACCAATAGTACGTAAAAACGGTCTACCAAGTATAATTGGGCAAGACGGATTGCAATCAATATCAAGAACAATAAAACATATGGGCACATAATTCCTATTTGCAAGAATAAGAATATCATTAATTCTTCCCAAAGGCTTTTTAATAGTGGAATCCACCAAGTGCAAGTTTAAAGAACACTCTTCAATATTGGTAAGACCAAGAATATCACATAAAGATTTCGGAATTGTGGAAACGCTAGCACCCAAATCACATAAAGCAAAACACTCATAATTTTTTATCTTGACTTTGATGGTGGGTTCCCATTCATTATGTAATTTTCTAGGAATTGAGATCTCTAATTCCAATTTTTCTTCAAAAGCTTTCATCATCGCATCAACAATATGTTTAGTAAAATCTTTATTTTGTTCATAGGCATGGGGTGAATTTATCATGGATTGCAACAAAGAAATACAATCAATCAAAGAGCAACTATCATAATTAAAGTCTTTGTAATCCAAAAGAGTGGGCACATCACTAGTTAAAGTTTTGACCTCTCCAAACCCACTTTTATCAATTTTTTCATCAAGATTTCCACCCTCCAAATTATCGGGACGCCTTCTAGCTAAAGTTGACTCTTCTTCAGTCCCTTTATGATCAATTTTAATTTCACTAAACAAGGAATCAATAGAAGAAACACCAATCACTTTAAGATCTTCATCATTTTTATGAAAGCAATCACTAGAAAACGCTCTCTCTAAAAATTCTCTTTTAGCTCTAAGCATAGCGGTTCTTTTCTTACTTTCATCCATAGAAACATATAAAGCTTTAATTGATTCTTGAACCTTAGGCACAAAAGCTTTCAACTTGAGATTTTCTACATCATGAGAAATTCTATCAATACTTCTAGACATATCATCAATCTTATTCAACTTTTCTTCTATCGTATTATTGAAAACTTTTTGAGCATTGATAAATTCTTTAATATTATTCTCAAGATCAGAGGTGTTCCTATTATTATTATAAGAAGGATTACCATAGGAACCACCATAATTATTAGAGGAATTTGCAGGAAAAGGCCTAGGATTAAAATTACCCCTATAAGCATTGTTATTAAAATTATTTCGTGAGACAAAATTCACATCTACGGCATCACTATTTTGCTCAATCAAAGTAGATAAAGGCACATCATTAAGATAAATAGGAGCAATTTTATTAGCAACCAATTTCATAAGAGCATCAACTTTTTCACTCAAAGAATTTATTTCTTCAACCAAATTAACTTTTTACTACTAGGAGCTCTTTCGGTATGCCATTGTAAATAATTTGCCATAATATTATCAAGCAATTTAGTAGCTTCACCCAAAGTAATTTCCATAAAAGTACCACCCGCGGCGGAATCTAAAAGATTTCTAGAGACAAAATTCAATCCCGCATAAAAAAATTGTATGATCATCCAAAGATTTAAACCATGAGTAGGACAATTTCTTAGCATCAATTTCATTCTTTCCCAAGATTGTGCAACATGTTCATGCTCAAGTTGCTTAAAATTCATGATTTCAGTTCTAAGGGAAATAATTTTCGCGGGCGAAAAATACTTAGTAATGAAAGCATCTTTGCATTTATCCCAAGAATCGATACTATTGCGAGGCAAAGAAGAAAACCAAATTTTTGCACGATCTCGCAAAGAAAATGGAAATAATTTCAACTTCACAATATCATTGTCCACATCTTTTTTCTTTTGCATATCGCATAATTCTATGAATGTGTTAAGATGGGACGCGGCATCCTCATTAGGAGTACCAGAAAACTGATCTTTCATAACAAGATTCAACAAAGCGGCATTAATATCACAAGATTCCGCACTAGTGGCGGGAGGAGCAATCGGAGTGCTAATAAAATCATTATTATTGGTATTGGAAAAATCACACAACTTGGTGTTTTCTTGAGTCATCGTGACTACGCAAAAAAGATTGCACACAAAAACAGATCTGACGAGAAAACGACGAACGAAAAAGAGGGCGAATAAAACGACAAATTTTTGTGAAGTGGGGGAGATGAAAATGAGAGGCAAATGGCAAATAATGTAAATTGCAAGGATATGAGATTTGTGATTAGGAACCTGATAGATGTTGATGATGTCTCCTCGACAACGGCGCCATAAATTCCTTTTGATGTCACTTGAACTACGTCGCTATTTCCCCAAAGAGGAAGGGATGATGCAGCACAGCTACGGTAGGTATTTCCCTCAGTGATGAGACCAAGGTTATCAAACCAGTAGGAGAACCACGCAACACTATGTAAATGGCACCTGCACACAAAGAACAAATACTTGCAACCCGACGCGTAAGAGGGGTTGTCAATCCCTCCCGGGTAAAATATAGATAAATTTGTAGTAGATTGGATAAATAGATCTCGCGGAAACGCGAGATAAAATAAATAAATAAAAATTGCAGCAAGGTATTTTTGGGTTTTTGGAATTATAGATCTGAAAATAAAAGTGGCAAATAATAGATCGGAAAGCAAATATGATAAAGAATAGACCCGGGGGCCGTAGATTTCACTAGTGGCTTCTCTCGAGAAAAATAGCATACGGCGGGTAAACAAATTACTGTTGGGCAATTATAGAACTTCAAATAATTATGACGATATCCAAGCAATGATCATTATATAGGCATCACGTCCAAGATTAGTAGACCGACTCCTGCCTGCATCTACTACTATTACTCCACACATCGACCGCTATCCAGCATGCATCTAGTGTTTTAAGTTCATGGAGAAACGGAGTAATGCAATAAGAACGATGACATGATGTAGACAAGATCTATTCATGTAGGAATAGACCCCATCTTGTTATCCTTAATAGCAACGATACATACGTGTCATGTCCCCTTCTGTCACTCGGATTGAGCACCGTAAGATCGAACCCATCACAAAGCACCTCTTCCCATGGCGAGAAAAATCGATCTAGTTGGCCTAACTAGACCAAAGATTCGAAGAAGAAATACGAGGCTATAAGCAATCATGCATATAAGAGATCAAAGAAACTCAAATAACTTTCATGGATAAAAATAGATCTGATCATAAACTCAAAGTTCATCGGATCCCAACAAACACACTGCAAAAAGAGTTACATAAAATAGATCTCCAAGAGACCATTGTATTGAGAATCAAAAGAGAGAGAGGAAGCCATCTAGCTACTAACTACGGACCCGAAGGTCTACAATGAACTACTCACGCATCATCCGAGAGGCACCAATGAGGATGATGAACCCCTCCGTGATGGTGTCTAGATTGGATCTAGTGTTTCTGGAACTTGCGGCAGCTGGAATTGTGTTTTGTCGACTCCCCTAGGGTTTTTGGAATATTGGGGAATTATAGAGCAAAGAGGCGGTGCGGGAGGCCACCGAGGTGGGCACAACCCACCAGGGCGCGCCTGGGGCCCCAGGCGCGCCCAGGTGGGTTGTGTCCCCCTCGGGGCACCCCTCTGGTACTTCTTTGGCCCAAGTTGTTCCTTCCAGTCCAGAAAATTTCAATGATGCTCACATAAAAGATAAGAATTGAAACACAAAGAGAGCATCATGAAGCATATGACTAGCACATTTAAGTCTAACACTCTTCCTATGCTTAAGTATTTTGTGAGCAAACAATTTATGGGAACAAGAATCAACTAGCATAGGAAGGTGAAACAAGCAAAACTTCAAGATTTTCAACACATAGAGAGAAAACTTGATACTATTGCAATATGTAAAAGCATATGTTCCTCTCTCATAATAATTTTCAGTAGCATCATGAATGAATTCAACAATATAACTATCACATAAAGCATTCTTTTCATGATTCATAAGCATAGAAATTTTATTTCTCTCCACATAAGCGAATTTATTCTCATGAATAGTAGTGGGAGCAAACTCAACAAAATAACTATCATGTGATTGAAAATTAAAATCATGATGACAAGTTTCATGGTTATCATTATTCTTTATAGCATACATGTCATCACCATAATCATCATAGATAGGAGGCATGCTATCATCATAATAAATATTCTCATCAAAACATGGGGGACTAAAAATATCATCTTCATCAAACATAGCATCCCCAAGCTTATAGCTTTGCATATCATTAACATCATGGATATTCAAAGAATTCATACCAGCAACATTGCAATCATGTTCATCAGTCATGCCAAACATTTTATTGAATTCTTCTTCTATCAATTGAGCACAATTTTCCGATCCATCATTTTCAAGAAAGACATGATAAAGACGAATAATATGAGGCCACCTCAATTCCTTTTTTTTTGTAGTTTTCTTTTATGAACCAAACTAGTGATAAAACAAGAAACTAAAAGATTCGATTGCAAGATCTAAAGATATACCTTCATGCACTCACCTCCCCGGCAACGGCGCCAGAAAAGAGCTTGATGTCTACTACGCAACTTTATTCTTGTAGACTCGTGTTGGGCCTCCAAGCGCAGAGTTTTGTAGGACAGTAGCAATTTTCCCTCAAGTGGATGACCTAAGGTTTATCAATCCGTGGGAGGTGTAGGATGAAGATGGTCTCTCTCAAACAACCCTGCAACCAAATAATAAAAAGTCTCTTGTGTCCCCAACACACCAAATACAGTGGTAAATTGTATAGGTGCACTAGTTCGGCGAAGAGATGGTGATACAAGTGTAGTAATGATGGTAGATATTGATTTCTGTAATAGGAACAATAAAAAACAGCAAGGTAGCAAGTAACAAAAGTGAGCACAAATGGTATTGCAATGCTTGGAAACAAGGCCTAGGTTCCGTACTTTCGCTAGTGCAATCTCTCAACAATGCTAATATAATTGGATCATATAACCATCCCTCATGTGCGATGAAGAATCACTCCAAAGTTCTTATCTAGCGGAGAACATAAGAAGAAATTGTTTGTAGGGTACGAAACCACCTCAAAGCTATCATTTCCGATCAATCTATCCTAGAGTTCGTACTAAAATAACACCAAACTATTCTTTCCGATCGATCTAACCAAGAGTTCGTACTAAAATAACACCATATGATACACATCAACCAACTCTAATGTCACCTAGATACTCCAATGTCACCGCGAGTATCCGTGAGTTGATTATACGATATGCATCAAACAATTTCAGATTCATAATACTCAATCAAACACAAAGAACCTCAAAGAGTGCCCCAAGATTTCTACCGGAGAAACAAAGACGAGAATGTGCATCAACCCCTATGCATAGATTACCCCAATGTTACCTCGGGAATCCGTGAGTTGAGTGCCAAAACACATATCAAGTGAATCAATATGATACCCCATTGTCACCACGGGTATTCATAGAAGACATACATCAAGTGTTCTCAAATCCATAAAAGTATTCAATCCGATAAGAACGAAATCTCAAAGGGAAAACTCAATTCACAACAAGATAGAGAGGGGAAAACACCATAAGATCCAACTATATTAACAAAGCCCGCGATACATCAAGATCGTGATATCTCAAGAACACGAGAAAGAGAGATTAAACACATAGCTACTGGTACAAACCCTCAGCCCCGAGGGTGGACTACTCCCTCCTCATCATGGTGGCTGCCAGGATGATGAAGATGGCCACCGGTGATGATTTTCCCCTCCGGCAGGGTGCCGGAACGGGGTCTAGATTGGTTTTTCATGGCTACAGAGGCTTGCGGCGGTGGAACTTCTGATCTAGGGTTACCCCGAGGGTTTTTGGAATATTTGGCAATTTATAGGGCGAAGAGGCGGTGCGGGAGGTCACCGAGGGGGGCACAACCCCCCTGGGCGCACCTGGGCTCCTGGGCGTGCCCACCTCGGGCCTCCCCTCTGGTACTTTTTTAGCCCATCCTGGGTCTTCTGGTCCAAAAAAAATTCTCCAAAAATTTTCGCTGCGTTTGGACTCCGTTTGATATTGATTTCCTGCGAAGTAAAAAACAAGCAAAAAACAACAACTGGCACTGGGCACTATGTCAATATGTTAGTCCCAAAAAATGATATAAAGTTGCTATAAAATGATTTTAAAACATCCAAGAATGATAATATAACAGCATGAATACTTCATAAATTATAGATACGTTGGAGATGTATCAATGTTCACCTCGATCGAAAGAAATTAGAGTTGCCCCTCAACCTACTGAACCTACTGAAAATATTTATTATGATATTCCTTCGGGTATGATAGAAAAACTGCTAGCTAATCCTTATGCAGGAGCTGGAACGATACATCCTGATATGCACTTGACCTATTTGGATGAAAATTTTGGATTGTTTAAGCTTGCAGGTTTATCCGAGGATGGAGTTAAGAAGAAGGTTTTCCATTTATCTTTGGAGGGAAAGGCATTGACATGGTATAAGCTATGTGATGATATTGGAACGTGGGATTGGAACCGATTGAAATTGGAATTTAATCAGAAGTTTTAACCTATGCATCTGGTTCATCATGATTGGAATTATATATATAATTTTTGTCCTCGTGAAGGAGAAAGTATCGCTCAAGCTTGGGGGAGGCTTAAGTATATGATGTACACATGCCCCAATCATGAGCTCTCAAGAGAAATTATCATATAGAATTTTTATGTTCGGCTTTCTCATAATGATCAATTGATGCTCGATTCTTCTTCTACTGGTTCCTTTATGAAGAAAACTATTGAATTCAAATGGGGTCATCTGGAAAGAATTAAATGCAATTCTGAAGATTGGGAACTCAACAAAGGTAATGGATCAAGTATAAAACTTGAGTTTGATTGTGTTAAATCTTTTATGGAAACCGATGCTTTTCATTAGTTTAGTACTAAATATGGACCTGACTTTGAGATAGTAGCCTCTTTTTGTGAATCATTTGCTACTCATGTTGATCTCCCTAAGGAGAAGTGGTTTAAATATCATCCCCCTATTGAAGAAAAAATTAAAGTTGAACCTAATATTGCTATGGTTAAAGATCTCTTGGTTGATAATATTGATGGGCATGTTATTTACTTCTGTGACGAAGCAACTAGAATTGCTAAGCCTGATACTAAAGATAAGAATAAACTCGTTATTGACATGCTTGTTGTTTCGGTTAAAATAGGAGAACATTGTTTCCATGGTTTATGTGATTTGAGTGCTAGTGTAAGTGCTATTCCTTTTACCTTTTATGAAGAGATTATGAATGATATTGCACCTGCTGATATAGAGGACATTGTTGTTACTATTAAACTTGCGAATAGAGATACTATTTCACCACTTGGGATTGTTAGAGATGTTGAAGTATTGTGTGGTAAGATCAAATACCCTACTAATTTTCTAGTTCTTGGTTCTCCACAAGATGATTTTTGTCCCATTATATTTGGCAGACCTTTCTTGAATACCGTTAATGCTAAGATTGATTGCAATAAGGAAACAGTCGGCATTAATTTTGGTGATATAACTCATGAGTTTAATTTCTTTAAATTTCGTAGATAACCTCATGATAAAGAATTGCCTAGTAAGGATGAAATAATTGGTCTTGCTTCTATTGTCGTACCTCCTACTGATCCGTTAGAACAATATTTGCTAGACCATGAAAATGATATGCATATGAATGAAAGAAATGAAATAGATGAGATATTCTTTAATGAAGGACCTATCCCTAAACATAATTTGCCTGTTGAAACTCTTGGAGGTCCTCCTCCACCAAAGGGTGATCCTGTGTTTGAACTTAAGAAATTACCAGATACATTGAAATATGCTTATCTTGATGAAAATAAGATATATCGTGTTATTATCAATGCTAACCTTTCAGAGCATGAAGAAAAGAGATTGCTTAAAACTCTGAGGAAGCATCGTGCTGCTATTGGATATATTCTTGATGATCTTAAGGGCATTAGTCCCACTCTATGTCAACACAAGATTAATACGAAACCTGATGCTAAGCCAGCCATTAATCATCAATGACGGTTGAATCCTAAGATGAAGGATGTGGTAAGAACTGAAATATTAAATCTTCTGGAAGCATGTATAATTTATCCCATAGCTAATAGTAGATGGGTAAGTCCTGTTCATTGTGTTCCTTAGAAAGGAGGTATAACTGTTGTTCCTAATGATAAAAATGAACTCATCCCATAAAGAATTGTAACTGGTTATAGGATGGTAATTGATTTTAGGAAATTAAACAAAGCTACTAGAAAAGATCATTACCCCTTGCCTTTTATTGATAAAATGTTAGAAAGATTGTCTAAGCATACACACTTTTGTTTCCTTGATGGATATTCTGGTTTCTCTCAAATACCCGTGTTAAAAGAAGATAAAGAGAAAACTACTTTTACTTGCCCTTTTGGAACTTATGCTTATAGGCGCATGCCTTTCAGTTTATGTAATACACCTGCTACCTTTCAAAGATGTATGACTGCTATATTCTCTGCTTTTTGTGAAAAGATTGTTGAGGTATTCATGGATGTTTTTTCCATTTATGGGACTTCTTTTGATCATTGCTTAAGCAACCTTGATCATGTTTTGCAGAGATGTGAAGAAACTAATCTTGTCTTGAATTGGGAGAAGTGCCACTTCCTGGTGAACGAAGGTATAGTGCTTGGGCATAAAATTTCTGAATGAGGTATTGAAGTAGATAAAGCTAAAGTTGATGCAATTGAGAAAATGCCATGTCCTAAAGATATTCAAGTTATAAGAAGTTTCCTTGGTCATGCTGGTTTTTATAAGAGATTCAGTAAAGACTTCTCTAAAATTTCTAGGCCTCTTACTAATCTCTTGCAAAAAGATGTTCCATTTGTTTTTTATGATGATTGCGTAGAAGCCATTGAAATACTTTAAGAAAGCCTTAATCTCTGCACCCATTGTTCAACCACCTGATTGGAACCTACCATTTGAAATTATGTGTGATGCTAGTGATTATGTTGTTGGTGCTGTTCTAGGACAAAGAGTTGATAAGTAAATGAATGTTATCCATTGTGCTAGTAAAATGTAGACAATGCTCAAAGAAATTATGCTACTACTGAGAAAGATTTTTTAGCAGTTGTGTTTGCATGTGATAAATTCAGGTCTTACGTTGTTGATCCTAAAGTAATTGTTCACACCGATCATGCTGCTATTAAATATCTTATGGAAAAGAAAGATGCTAAACCTAGGTTGATTAGGTGGGTCCTTTTGCTACAAGAATTTGACTTGCATATTATTGATAGAATGTAACACCCCTGTGTAATAAAGCACTGTGACATAATGATAATCATGCCAAGTCATCTTCATTTGCAATGCTTAATCACAGTGGTTCAATCTTTCAATTCAAATTTCTCTCTGACAAACAATTCAAATTCTAAGTGCAAAATAAAGTTGCACAAAAGTTGCTGGAAAAATGTTCATCATCTTGCAAATATTCCAAAACAATTTGTTGATAAGGAAAACAACATCACTCTTATGCTAAAATGAGCAGTAGCATTTAAACAGTGCTATTTCAGCCATATAAAATTGCTATTTCATTTTTGTAAATTCCCCAAATGGAATCTTCTGGCCTCCAAACTTTTTGTGGCAGTGTTATAAATCACTTAGTAATTATGTGGACTAGTTCTACATTTTATAAAAGTGTTTTGGCAGCCCATTTGTTTTTCTGCACTTCTCTAAAACAGAAAACAGGAGAAGAAAATAAAAAAAGGGCCGCAAGGCACGGGGCACTTAACCGGCCCAGTAGACAGAGCAGCCCAGCCCATCTCGCCTTGTCTCTCTCCTCCCGCGTGCGTGTCACCGTCCGCGCGCATCTGACCTTCGTTCGTCGCCGTGTCGTCGATCCCGCGGCTCCCCGGCGTCGATAAGTACTTCCCCGAGCTGCTCTTCCCTCCTCCAAAACCCTAGGCCACTTTCCCCTCTCCCTCTCGCTCGCTCGATCTCTCTCTGTTGCGTCCGAACACTGCCGTTGCTGCGCCACCGTCGTCCCCGTGCTCCGTAGCCACCTCGAGCCGCGTGAGCTTGTCCAGCGGCTCTGCCGAGCTCGTCTCCATCATCTACATTGCCGAATCGGAGCTCGGAGGCCACAGCCGCGTCGCCCGCACCGTTCTTCCCCGCCACAGCCACGGCGACGCCGTCGCTCGATCCGCTTCACTGCAGCTCCTAGTCACTCACCGGGCCGTCGTGCGCCTCCTAGGTGAGCTCCTAGTCGTTCCCCCTTCCTCTTTCTCTCGCGCCTGAGCCCCCTTTTCTCAGTGCCGTTGCCGGAGCTCCGCCATTGCTGTCGAGCTTCCCGCTGTTCGCCTAGTGCCTCTGGGGCTCGTCCGAGCACTTAGTCGTGCTCGTGGCGTCGCGTAGGAGCCGCCAAGCCCTTGCGTTCGTCGTTTGCGTGCTTAAGGGCTCCATCCCGAGCTCCTCTTGCTCCGGCCGCCGCCTGCCGTCGTCGCCGCCGTTTCATAAGGCCTCCCCGACCCCAGCCAACCCCGCCGTCGGACGCGGCTCCGTCTCCGCATTCGAACGCGACCCACGGTGCCCGTTTTGGCGGTCTGTGGCCGAATCCCGGCGAAACCCGAGTCGCGCCACCATGGAAATGGCCACCGGCGACGTTACGCCGGCGAGCTGACGTGGCCGCGTGCTTAGCCGCTAACCCGCGCCCGTGTGTGACTGACTAGTGGGCCCCCGCGCTTAATTAAACTCGGGTTAAGATTAAACCGTAATTTAAATTAACCTAATTCTAACTGAGGCACTGACAGTGGGACCCACCCTCTAATTAATCTCTGTTAAATTTAAAACACTGATTAACCCTACTGAGACACTGACAGGTGGGGCCGGGCACTGTTCCAGTGGATAAGCCCTGCTGAGTCAGCTACTGACTCAGCAGGCTGGACCCACTGATCAGCCTCTGTGAGCTGGCCATTGACTGGTCTGTTGACCCAGTCAACGGGCCCACTGGTCAGCCTTTGTGCTGATCAGCTGGGTACATATCCGGGTACCCGTAGTAATTTAGTTTAAATGATTTTAGAAATATAGTTAAATCTAGAAAATCCAGAAAATGTTTAAATCTTTAGAAAATCGTAGAAAATAAACCGTAGCTCAAATCGAAAAACTTTGTACATGAAAGTTGCTCAGAACGACGAGACGAAACCAACCGTGCCATCTGTTTCCATGCGGGACTCTTTACGGAGGTGAACCCGCAACTTTTTGCCTGTTTCCGGTAGATGAATAGTGCATATACACCGGTTAATAAATCCAACTTAAATCCTAAAATAACTAATATGACTTAGACATGTTTTTAGGCAACCCTGCACTGCACGTTAGCATAGCAAGCTCTGTGTTACTTTGTCTGCCTTGTATTTATCTGTTTCCTCCCCCTCTTCTCTCTTGATAGAGCCCAGTACCGACGCAGCTCCGGAGATCGACGACCCCTGACGACCTTGCCTTTGCCTCCGAGCAACCAGGCAAGCCCCCCCTTTGATCATCCCGATATCTCCCATTCTATTTTCTCATGCTTGCATTATATTTTGCTACTGTAATTGATTGCTCCTATTCTGTTGCATAGCCTATTTTTGTAACTACTGTTGATACCTGCCTGATATCCAAACTGCTTAGTATAGGTTGGTTAGTGACCCATCAGAGACCTCACTTTGACCCAACTGCCCCGCTGGATTATCAGAAGACCCGATCAACGGGATCGAAGACAGGCCCCGGCACTGCACATCACCCCCTTAGTTGTACGACACTACTGGGTTACTATCGAGTGCCGAGGGTGATACCTCGTCAGCACTTCTGATGTTAACCTTGTAGGTTAGTTCATCGGTTGTGGTCATCGACGGTGATTCCTCTTTCACCACTCCCGATAACGACACTGTCGTGCAACACCTCAAGTGTGAACCCATCGAGGGTGATTCCTCCAAGTTCACCTTGACAATTACATCGAGTAGGAATCCAACGAGGGTGATACCTCGGATTCCCCAGATGTTTTGGACACAAAGATACTTGGGCTTTACAACTGTTACTTGGAAAGGCGGGTCGACCCTGAGGGGTACCCGCGAGTGATGTGGAGTCGGGTTGACCTGGAGGTTACCCGAGAGATGAATACGAGGCGTGGCCGGGCATTCTTAGCCCTTGCCACAAGTCCTCGAGACGGGGCGACGGGGTCACATCGATCGTGAGTCTCTGCTTGTTTCCGCAAGCCCCTAATCCACTAACGATTTGGATATTTGATCCGAGCAGGCCTCTGGCCTGATAGCACTAACCATCACGTGGGAAGATTTATGGGCACTCTGCATCGTAGCATCAGCCGAAAGCTCTGTCAGACGTCTAGTTCAGCATCGCGGCCGGGCTGGGCCGGCACCATCCTGTAGTGGTGGAACCTGGTTCACCCTGCTCGCAACGACCCGGAGTGCACAGGGCGATGGCCCAAGACCCCTGAGCGCTTAGGAGGTAGACCGACGGGGACCTCTCTGCTGAGCTGTAGGTAGGGTTGCGGTGTATCGTTTGGCCGAGGCCGGTCATGACCCAGGAAAGTGTGTCCAGCCGGAGTTAAGCGAGCGTGGTGGGTAAGTTGGTGCACCCCTGCAGGGAAGAAAACATCTATCGACAGCCTATCCTACGGTAACGGACACTTGGAGTTGTATCCGGATCAATACAACTAGAACTTGTGATGATAACTGGATATGATGGCCCCGGGATCACTTTCTCGCAGGGAGTCGAGGAAGGATCTCTGGGCGAGACTATTACTTGACACAACCACTACTATATTATACGTTGCTGATCTACTCTCTTCTATTGTTGCAAGACCGTTGAAGATGCTAGTCTTTGATAGGACTAGGCTTTCCTCTCTATTCTGGCATTTCTGCAGCCCAGTCCACATATACAGCCTTCCTTTGATAATGTTGCATATGTAGTGTAGATCCTTGCTTGCTGAGTACTTCGGAGTACTCATGGTTGCTTTGCTTTCTTTTTCTCCCCATATCAGTTTGTCGTGACCATATGACGGAGCCCCTGAGATAGCTGCCTCCGTCGATGACTGCTACTACTACCACCTCGAGAGTGGTTACTGCTACGAGCTGGCCGACGACCAGGAGTAGGTTCGGAGGGTCCCAGGCAGGAGGCCTGCGCCTTTCGATCGTAGTGTTTTATTTTGCCCCGCCTTTCTAAAGGCCTTTCTGTTTCTCTTTTATATCTGTACTCAGATATCTAATGCTTCCACTGACACTTGTATGCCATCGAGCTATGTATTCGAGCCCTCGAGGCCCTGGCTTGTAATATAAAGCTTGTATGACTTTATTTATGTTTTAGAGTTGTGTTGTGATATCTTCAAGTGAGTCCTTAGGCTTGATCGTGTGCATTTGCGTGTATGATTAGTGCATGATTAAGCCGGGGGCGTCACAAGTTGGTATCAGAGCCGACTGCCTATAGGACCCCTTTCCAACTCCTTGGCCGAAGTTGAGTCTAGTGGTCCAAAACTGTTTTACTAACTTGGCTATGTGGCTTACGGGCCCACATCGCCTATTGGGTGGTATTAGGATCTTTTATTCCTTGTCTATACTCTGGGACTCTGATCTCTCTTCTAATTGGGTTAAAATTTACCTAACTCCAATATTAGGTTCTCGTGATCACATCCACCCGGAGTTCTGAAAATATCCCCCCTTGCTTCAAGATTGTGGGACAGGTTCTACTTACAGGATCCTTTTATCGAGGGCACCCTGTGTTGTCACTTGCAGATTCCTCGCTCCAACAGTTTTCTCCGACGTTGATGTAGCCTTTGCTATGTCTCATTGTGTACTTCCTTACCGCGTGCCTGCGCGCCGCCTAGCTTGTCTAGCTGCATGCGTTTCCGAACTCCTACCGCCGTTTGTGTACAACTCCGTGCATCATTTTGTATGTCTTTAATGACTACTAATATGCACCTGGTGCCTCCTTGTTCATTACTCATGTTACATCATGAATGACCTCTTGCACCTGTAATTTTGCTTGCTAAACTGCCCCTGTTGATTTGGCAGGATGGCTGATGATCCTCCACCTCCACCCTATATTGCCGCAATGATGCAGCAGTTTGAATTGAACTGTCAGCTCAACGAGAGTATGGTAAAACGTTTGGAATGCAACGAAGCTCGTCAGGAGCCTGGACCGATCTCACTGCCAGAATGTGTGCGCCTCAATCCATCCATTTTCCGCAACTCCACCAATCCTATGGATGCTGATGATTGGCTTCGTGACATTCTGTTTGAGATGGAGTCAGCTAGTGTGGCCCCTGACAGTTACGTCACTTTGCGACATTCCACTTAAAGGGTCCAGCTGCTCAATGGTGGGAAAGCCACAAGGGTATGTTACCTGCTGGATCTGTACCCACTTGGCAGGAATTTCAGTCAGCTTTTTGCGCACAGTACATTCCTCCAAGTCTGATCGATCAGAAGAAGCAAGAGTTCCGCAAACTTACACAGGGCAAATTGAATGTGGATGAATATCAGAGGAAATTTCTCGAATTATCCCGCTATGCTGCAGATGATGTCGACACTGACGCTCGCAAGCAGGAGAAAATCCGTGAAGGACTGCGTTCCGAAATACAGCTCGCACTTGTTGTCATTGATTGTGAGGACTTTGCGACGCTTGTCAGTCAAGCCTACCGAGTTGAAACTGGTCTGGCTAAGTATCATGAGTCGCTCAAACGCACTTGTGATGTTGGCTCATCCTCTGGTCAGCCAGTTCAGAAACGTCGAGTGTGGATTCCGCACAATGTACATCACCAACCTGCCCCTACACCGAGACCTTCTTATGTTGCACCTCATCTGCCTGCGCCGCCTAGACAGCTCATAAGTCAAAGTGGACAGCCTAATGTTATGGGACCTCCCCATAATGATGGTTTATGCCACAAGTGTGGACAACCAGGGCACCTTGCTCTCAACTGTCGCCAGGGTCAGCCTCAGAGTGCAACACGACCTCCTGTTGGCCGTAGGAAGGGCCATCGAACCCATCATTCCAGGAATCATAATGCCAGACTACCTGCTAGTTAGCTTGTTCATGTCAACCATGTCAAGATCGAAGAAGCTTGACAGGACACCAAAATTGTGATGGGCACCCTTCTAGTGAATTCAATCCCAGCTTCAGTCCTGTTTGATTCTGGAGCATCGCACTCCTTCATGTCCAAAAGTTTTGCGTGAAGCCATGATATACCTTTCGAGAAGATGTCCACCCCATTGGTAATCCAGTCACCCGGGGCTAACTGGCAAACTACCAGGGTAAGCCACGGTAACCACATTGTGATTGGAGGGTTGATGTTCCCCATTTCTCTCATTGCTCTCAAGACCTCCAACATAGACATTATTCTAGGTATGGACTGGTTGAAGCCTCATAAAGCTTTAATTGACTGTGCCACTGAAACAGTCCGCATCACGCACCCTTCCGGCCAAACCGTCAGATACTCAGCTCAAACAGTTCAGAACGCCGAAGCTCAGATTTATGCTCTGAATGCTTTGAATGCCTCACCTCTTGAAGGCATCGAGAACATTCTAGTTGTTCGTGATTTCCAGGATGTCTTTCCGGAAGAACTTCCAGGAATTCCCCCTGCTAGAGCTGTCGAGTTTGTCATCGACTTGAAGCCTCGCACTACCCCTATTGCGAAGCGTCCTTATAAGATGCCTCTGCACCACCTTCTTGAACTTAAGGAGGAAATCGACAAGTCACTTAAGAAGGGTTTCATCCGCCCCAGTTCTTCTGCTTGGGGAGCACCTTCCCTCTTTGTCAAGAAGAAGGATGGGACTAATCGGTTGGTTCAAGATTATCGACTAATCAACCAAGCAACAATTCAGAACAAGTATCCACTTCCCAGAATCAACGATCTGTATGATCAACTTGCTGGTTCCTCAGTATTCTCTAAGCTTGATTTGAGATTGGGATACCACCAGATCCGAGTTCATGAAGAGGATATTTCGAAGACAGCCTTCGTTACTCGCTATGGTTCTTACAAGTACAATGTCATGTCCTTCGGCTTAACCAATGCTCCAGCAACCTTCTCCCGGTTAATGAACTACATCTTCATGGATTATCTCGACAAATTCCTCGTGGTATATCTGGATGATATTCTGGTGTATTCGAAGAATGAAGAAGAACATGCCGAACATCTTCGGCTTGTACTGGAGAAGCTGCGTGAACATCAACTGTATGCCAAGTATTCCAAATGCGAGTTCTGGCTGTCTGAAGTGACATATCTCAGCCATGTGATTTCCAAAGATGGCATTACCGTTAACCCAGAACGAGTTCAAGCTATTCTTGACTGGACTCCTCCGAAGAATGTCAAGCAAGTCAGAAGTTTTCTCGGCCTAGCAAGCTATTGCCGTCGCTTTGTCGAGAATCTCTCAAAGATTGCTAAGCCTTTGACTGATCTGCTTCACAAGGGCATTAAGTTTGAGTGGACAGAAAAATGACAGGAAAGTTTTCAAACACTCAAAGACAAGCTGACATCTGCCCCAGTACTTGCTCCTCCAGATTCTCGCAAAGATTTTGTGATTTATTGTGACGCATCCCGTGAAGGATTAGGCTGTGTCCTAATGCAAGAGCGTAAAGTGATTGCTTATGGCTCTTGACAGTTGCGCCCGCATGAAGAGAACTATCCCGTACATGATCTAGAACTAGCTGCTATCATCTATGCATTGCAGCTGTGGCGACATTACCTCCTCGGTAATCGTTGCGAGATCTACACGGATCATAAAAGTCTGAAGTACTTGGTCACTCAGCCATCTCTAAACCTCTGTCAGGAAAGATGGATGGAGACCATTGCGGACTATGATTTGGGTATTTCTTATACCCCTGGCAAGGCTAATGTAATGGCTGATGCATTGAGCCGTAAATCCTATTGCTGTGAATTTGAAGTCCAGCTAGAGCAACCACTTATGTATGAAGAGCTTCAAAAGTTAAATATCGAGATAGTTCCTCAAGGATATCTAAAAACCTTGGTTGTTGAACCAGACCTTGAGAAGGCCGTTAAGAGTGCGCAAGCTAAAGATGCAGAAGTTGATCTGATGAAGAAAGATCTTCACCTGGAAAAGTACATGGATTTCTCGTTGTCTGAAGATGAAACCTTGTACTTCAGAGACCGCATTGTGCTACCTCGCTACGAGCTTATGACTGACAAGGTCATGAAGGAGGCACATGACACACCGCTGTCTATTCATCCGGGTAGCACCAAGATGTATCGTGATCTCCGACTATGGCACCCCGGCTCAGAGAACCGGATTACCAATGTTTCCAGCCCAGAGACCATGTCTTCTGGAAACACCCAACAACTTGATACAGAACAGAACAGAACTTTCTTGATAAACTCGAAGTACAAGCTCATATTTTACATTGATAGCGAGGCCAAGAGCACTCTTGGTGCTGCGACAGTATCTACATTATTTATGCAACATAGCAGGGCCTTGATACTACTCGGTACTTCTACGGCGTAGCAGAACATAGCGGTACTCCTTCCACAGGGACACAGCTGTGGACACAACCTAGTAGCATGAGTCATTGGGACCTCCGTCCTCGGCTTCTCCTGCATCTGGCATGATATGCCAGGTGAGTACTTTGGATGTACTCGCAAGCTCACAACAACCAAATAATGCAGCAAACAATAGCATGGCAAGTAGCATGTTGGATTTTTTTAAATGGCTCACTTACTGTCTCCGGTTGTTCACTTACTCACTTTCGGGTTGTCCCACAACCCTTGGAATACTCACTGAGTATATTCATCCTCAAGACGAGTTCTTTCATCATTACTATCACTATTACGATTGACCACCTAGTGAGGTCTGGACGGGCTATCCAATACCGTGGACGTGGCTATTTGAATAGATTTTACACTCTGCAGAGGTTGCGCACTTTACCCACACTATGGAGCACTGACCTCATGATCCCATTCGGGTGGACCAGCATTGCTCCAACGAAACTTGCCTGACCCGTGAGCCTCCCATCGTATCACCGGCAATCATTCTCCCCCGGAGTCAAGCCCTGGGTGGCCCCTGTGTCACCCCGTGACACTTGCCATCATCGTGGCCCAACTAAACTGTCCCAAACGGGGACGCCGGCACAAAACTCAACAGGGCTCACAGGGTTATCGCCATCTACCTGATCAGGGCAGCACGCAAACATAACCCTTCCTAGATGGCGATACCGGTGAAAGAGCACGGAGCCAGACCAAGTCAAGACCGTCTCGTACCGGCAAGTGTGGTTGCACGAAAAAGCCCGGACAGGTGACTCAAGATCAACCGTCTACCATCACTTAGCAAGTATAGCCACAAATAACTCAAATTATTATTCACCAAGTATTTAACTTAATTTGCCATGAATTGTTATATAGCAAATGAACAGAAATAATTGATTCAAATATGCAATGCTATTGATATGCTCATGAAATGGAAGTCATGGCTTGCCTTGCTCTGTTGGGTTGCCTGAAAACTCCTGATCTTCAAAGTTGCCAAAATTTCCCTGTAAAAATGATTTAAAATAGCACTTTAAAATATCACATAATACTGTTTTAATCACTAGAAATTCTGTGAGTGTGAGAAAAATACCAAACTTCACCAGGAATTAAAGGGGCTCAAAACAAACCTAATGCAAAAAGGATCAGGTGATTTGGACTTGTAAATAAAAAGTTGTGGCCAGTCAAAGTTTCTTGTCAAAACAGGAATTGAAATTAAAAACAGAAAATCTCCAGCGGGCCACGTCGAAAGCGTAAAGTGGAAGTATGCTTCCACTTACCGCTTCGGCGCGCGCGGCTGAGCTGCTGACGAGCGGTCCCCGTAGGTGGTTTTAAACAGAAGGGAGAGAGGGAAAAGAGGGAGGCGGGGCTCCGGTGGTCGTCGCCGGCGATGCGGGCAGTGGCGAGGTCGGGCGACCGCGGGAATAGAACGAGCGTACGACGGTGAACGCGTACGTACAGGGTCTCGAGAGGTGGCCGGACGGCGTCGCCCCCTTCTTCTCCGGCGGCGGTGACGCTCGGGGTCGTCGAAGACGGCGGTTCCGGCGGCGGTTCAGCTAGGAGAGAGGTTGTGGGGCACCAGCGGAATGCCCTAAGCTCAACAGTGGGGTCGGGCAGGGCTGGGGTTGGCCGGAGTTGGCTGGCTGCGGAAGGGGATCGAGCGGCAGAGCTTCTGCCGGAGCTGAGGGAGACAAGCTCCCGGCCCTCCTTGGGGCGCTCTCGTGGTGGCTGGTTGGTGTTGTGGTGAGGTGGTGAGGAACGGAGGAGCTGGGCGAGGCTATTTATAGCCGGGCGGCGAGTGCCCGAGCCGTATAGCGCCGCGGTGAAGCTGCCGGAACCACGGTGAGCTGGCTGTCGCACTGGCCTGCGGACCATGTGGAGAGGGGACGTGAGCGAGCAGGTGAGACGGGACGGGAGCGGAGCCATTAAGGGCAAGCGGACAACCACAGTGAGGGGAGCTCACTGTTTTGCCCGTGGCGGAGCTTGGCCGTGAGCGGCGGCGGCCTTCGCCGGCGACCGAGAGGGTTCGGGAGTGGCCACGCGTGCGGCTAGGAAGCTGTCGGCACCAAGGACAAGGAGGGGGCAGCAAGGGACGGCTGGAGTGGTCGCGTCCGACCCGCCTGGGCGCACAGAGCGCGCCGCAGGGCATGCCAGCATGGTGATCACCACACGTGCTGGTGTCTGGAGGCCTCGCGAGCCTGCCCAGACTTGTCCATAGCATCGACCTGAGCTCAAATAGGTACTGCAAGTCTTTGGATAGGATTAGATTGAGCGAGGTTCGAAGAACTGAGCCAAAACAGCTTCTGGCTAAGATCTTGGGAGGGATCTGGAGAAGCATTGGGTTGGGCATGAAGCCAATGGAGATGTCTAGAGTTATCTGGGTTGGAAGGACTACAAGCTTGTTAAATTTGAGAGAGTTTGGACCATTTTTGAACATAGTTCCTGTGTAAACCACATTCTGGTCCAGAAACTTGCTCTGCTTGGTTCACTCACATGGTTGATCTGGTGAAGCTAAATTTTGGTGTAGGAGAATCATTTGGTGATTAGGAGATGTCATAAAGATTTCAGCTCAAGAGGAAACCTTTAGATGGTACTTCCTTCACAGAGATTCAAAATGAGCAGAAACTTGGCAGAATTTTGCTGCTAAAAAGTTGTATTGGCCAAGATGATATTTTTGGGTATTGTGGCTAGATAGGTTCTCTAGTACCTCAGAGAATTTATTTGGGGAGTTTCTGAGTTAGGAAAATAAGGGCTGCTTCACAAATGAACAATTCTAACCAGAAAGAAAATAATTTTTCTGGCCATTATTTAATATTGGGCAATGGAATATTTTTGAAGATTATGAGGTTATATGATGATGAGAAGATGTGGCAAAATTTTTGAACTCTTCTGACCATCAAAACTATAGGTTGCTTCACAACCCATAGTGATGCCATAGCCTCCCAAGGAATAAAATGAATTATTTGGAAAAAGATCAAATATTGAAATTTGATCCAGGAGGGATGTGACAGAGTTTTGGCAGGTTGGTGATGGTTTTGGGTCAAGAGGTTCAAGGATTCGTAAGTTCAAAACCACTTGAAAAGATTCAAAATCATCCAAAATTCAAATAAAACCAAAAAGACTTAGAAAAGAAAAAGTTTTCAAAACCAGGGTGTCACAAACCTACCCCCCTTAGGATGAATCTCGTCCTCGAGATTCGGTTGCTTAGGGAACAAGTACGGGTATGCGGATTTTAGAAAATCTTCTCTCTCCCAAGTAGCCTCTTCCTCAGTGTGGTGTTCCCACAGTACTTTGTAAAACCTGATCATCTTACTCCGAGTAGTTCTTTCCATCTTATCCAAGATTCTGACAGGTTTCTCCTCATAAGTCAGATCTTTAGCCTGTTCTAACTCACTTATATCTGCTTGCTTGATTGGTGGTGCAATGCACTTTCTCAGCTGTGATATGTGGAACACATCATGAACGTCAGCCAACTCCGGTGGTAGCTCCAACTGATATGTTACCCTGCCCTTCCTTGCAACAACTGGAAACGGTCCGATGTATCTTGGTGCAAGTTTTCCCCGGGTATGAAACCTCTTTATTCCCTTCATAGGGGTTACTCGGAGGTAAGCATATTCTCTAGGTTCAAAGGTTACTTCTCGGTGTTTTGGATCATAGTAACTCTTTTGACGGGACTTGGCTGCCCGAAGACGCTCCTGAATATCCTTGACTTGCCTCTCAGCCTCGAGCATCAAGTCTATGCCAAAGATATGACTGTCTCCTGTCTGAGACCAGTTTAATGGGGTGCGGCACTTCCGTCCATACAGTGCTTCAAACGGTGACATCTTGAGACTTGACTGATAGCTGTTGTTCTAGGAGAATTCTGCATAGGGTAGGCTATCCTCCCATTTGGGTCCATGAGTGAGAGCACATGATCGAAGCATATCCTCTAGTATCTGATTTACTTGTTCGGTCTGTCCATCTGTCTGAGGGTGATACGTTGTGCTATGCTTCAGCACGGTTCCCAAGGCTTGGTGTAATCATAGCCAGAATGCTGAGGTGAATAGGGAGCCTCTATCCGAGGTGATAGACTTGGGTACTCCATGAAGGCTGACTATCCGGGACATGTAGAGTTGTGCAAGATGGTTTGCATTAAAAGTGGTATTTGCTGGAATAAAGTGAGCCACTTTCCTGAGTATATCCACGATGACCCAGATAGCATCATGACCTCTTGTTGATTTGGGTAGTCCAATAATGAAGTCCATGCATATGTCGTCCCACTTCCACTGGGGAACTGGTAAAGGCTGTAGTAGCCCAGCGGGTTTCTGGTGTTCTGCCTTGACTTTATTGCAAACATCACAGCAGGCGACATAGTATGCTATATCCCTTCGCATTCCTGGCCACCAGAAGGTTTCTTTTAGGTCTTGATACATCTTTGTGCCTCCTGGGTGGATGGAGTAAGCGGACTCATGAGCTTCCCTGAGTATTTGCTGTCTTAAGTTGTCTTGATCGGGTACGCATATCCGCTTCTCAAACCATAAGGTGCCTTGGTCATCCATACGAAAAGACTTAGCCTTCCCTTGCTGTATCAACTTCTTGATTTCCTGTATCCCCATATCTGGTTCTTGCGCTTTCTTAATTTCCTCCATAAGGGTTGGGGTAATTTCTAAGGTATCCGGATTAACTGGGCCGCATAACACCATATTGAGTTTAGCAAACTCTTCTTGCAACCTGGGGTGAATACTTGCGGTCAGAAAGTTCACGGTGCCTGGTTTTCTACTGAGAGCATCGGCAACCACGTTGGCCTTTCCCGGATGATAATTTATCCCCAGATCATAATCTTTGACCAATTCTAGCCAGCTTCGCTGTCTGAGGTTTAGGTCAGGCTGAGTGAAAATATACTTGAGACTCTTATGGTCTGTGTATATTTCACAGCGTTGCCCAATGAGGTAATGCCTCCAGATCTTTAAGGCATGGACTACTGCTGCTAGTTCCAGATCATGCGTGGGATAGTTCTCTTCATGAGGTCGTAGCTGCCGGGATGCATATGCTACAACCTTGCCTTCCTGCATTAACACGCAGCCGATTCCACGCCTGGATGCATCGCAGTATATGTCAAAGCTCTTGTGGATGTTTGGGAGAACTAAGACAGGGGCAGTGGTTAGCCTTGTCTTCAGCTCTAGGAAACTGCTTTCGCATTCCGTTGTACAGACAAACCGTTGATTTTTCTTCAGCAGTTCTATCAGTGGCTTGGCTATCTTAGAGAAGCCTTCTATGAAGCGACGACAATAGCCTGCCAAACCCAGGAAACCGCGGACTTCAGTAACTGAGGCTGGTGTCTTCCAGTTCAAAACTGCAGTTACTTTACTGGGGTCGACGGCTACTCCTTGTTCTGATAGAATGTGTCCCAGAAAGCCCACCTCCTTGAGCCAGAATTCACATTTGCTGAACTTGGCATACAGACGATGGGTCCTTAATCTTTCAAAGACGGCACAAAGGTGTTGTTTGTGCTCTTCTTCATCCTTGGAATATATCAAGATGTCATCAATGAACACCACTACAAATTTGTCCAGGAAGTCCATGAAGACCTTGTTCATCATGCTCATGAAATAGGCTGGAGCGTTCGTCAGTCCAAACGCCATGACCGGGAATTCATACAGACCGTACCGGGTAGTGAAAGCCGTTTTGGGGATGTCCTCTTTTCTGATTTTTAGCTGATGATATCCCATTCGAAGGTCAATCTTGGAGAATACCTGTGCTCCATTTAGTTGGTCAAACAAATTGTCGATACGAGGGAGTGGGTACTTATTCTTGGTAGTGATCTCATTCAGCTGGCGATAGTCTACGCACATTCGTAGACTTCCATCTTTCTTCTTGAAAAATAATACGGGTGCTCCCCATGATGAGACACTTGGTCGAATGTACCCTTTCTGTTGTAGTCCATCCAATTGCTTCTTTAATTCTGCCAACTCCGGGCCTGGCATACGATAGTATTTCTTGTAAATCGGAGCGGTTCCGGGAATCACCTCAATTGCAAACTCTAACTCCCGATCAGGTGGCATTCCCGGTAGTTCCTCAGGAAATACATCCGGGAATTCACAAACTACCGGAATCAGGTTCATATCCGTACCGGTAGCTTGGTATGCCATTCCTTTTCTTGACATCATTTTGCTGGCAAGAAATGTGACTGTCTGTCCTGCCGGGTTAACCAGTGTCACTGTCCGGGTAGTGCAGTTAATGCACACCTGATGTGGTGTCAACCAGTCCATCCCCAGTATTATATCCAAACCAGGGGATTCAATGGCAACAAGTGTAGCTGAAAGTTCACTCCATGTATCGATATTTCCAAGCCTTTATAAATCAGATTTGTCCTGAGCAGGGAGCCAGGGGATTGTACCACCATGATTTTATCCAAGAGCGAAGGGGAAAATTTGTGCAAGGTGGCAAAACTCCGCGAAATAAATGAATGGGAAGTTCCAGAATCGAATAAAATTACTGTGGGTATGTCGTTAACAGAAAACATACCGAGGACTACGTCTGGGGCTTCGCATGCTTCTTTGGCGGAGATATGGTGGACGCGTCCGTAGTTGAAGTTATGGTTGGGGCGGCGTCCAACGGTGTTGACCTGTGGCTTGAAGTCGAATGGGGGCTTCCCGTTTCTGGCGGGGCACTGCTTGGAGTAGTGTCCGCCTTGGCCACAATTGAAACAAGTGTTGTTGCAGCGGCAATCCTCCAAGACGGGCTGTTTGCCAAAGGTCTTGTCCTGGCTGACAGTCTTATTGTTGTTGTTGCCATTGTTCCATGCGGACTTGTATTCAGATGGGCCCGTCTGCCAAATACGTGGCTTCTGTGCAAATTGCTCCCGGTTGTCCTTCTTGGGTTCAAACTTCCGCTTGCGATCGTCATAGCCGGACTTGTGTTCACGCTCTGCTATGAAAGCCTTGTTTACCAAAGTCTGGAAGTCCAGAAAATCCAACATACAAAGTTGACAGCGAAGAGTATGATTCAGTCCTCCAAGGAAGCGGTCTACTTTCCTTTCTTCGGTGGACACGTCATGGGCGGAGTACGATGCCAGATTATTGAACTTGTGCAGATACTCTCCCACGGACATATTACCTTGCGTGAGAGCAAGAAATTCCCTTTGCTTCACCTTCATTATGCCTGTAGGGATATGATACTTACGGAATGCCTCCTTGAACTTCCCCCATGAAATATCTTCTCCAGAAGGCCATGCCATCTTAGTATTGTCCCACCATATAGCTGCTGGCCCTTCAAGGTAATGAGTGACAAAAGGAACCTTGTCTGCCTCTTCACAATGAGCTATATCCAGCTTCTTTTCCATGGTCCTTAGCCAATCATCAGCCTCCATTGGGTCCACAGCTTGACCAAAACTGGGTGGCTTAGTACGCTGAAAGTCAGATAACTTGGAATGTGTCCCATTATTGTTATTCTGGCCCACTATAGTCTGCATACTCTTTAAGAATTCCATGAGATCCTGGTTTCTTTTCTCCTCAAACATTCTCATGATCTGTTCAGTAGTCGGTGCCTGAGGTGGTGGTGGTGGTAAATCTTCCGGTGGTTGTCCTGCTTGTCTGGCGGATCGACGAACGGGGGTTCCATCGCCGCCTTGGCTACTACTTATCTTCATCCTAAATTTGTTCCCATTGCAAAATACCGAATCGATGAGCAACATCCATAGGGAAAAAAACACAGTAATAGGGCACCAAAAGAAAGGTTGCGAGAGAAAAGTCGCATGAAGCAAATGACATAATTATACAAGATAACCCAACATCATACATGGCAAGCTAGTAGGGGGTAATATCATGGCTAAACTGCTCATATGGCAGTTGACATATGCAAGAATGCATGCATTAAACTCAAGCCTCCACACTAGTGGTGCGGGTGGCACGAACACTGCCAAGCTGTAGACTCCTCATCATCTGATCCTGAGTCAGAATCCGAACTGATGATGTGGATCGCATCCTCCGGATTAAAGGAAACACGATGACGCTGCTGATAGGGTTCTTCTCCTGGGGAGGTAGGAGCACGATGTTTTAGCATTGGAGCAGCTAGAGTAGCTAGGAGCGAGGCCCACTCTGCCGGGGTCTCACGTCGACTACCAGATGAAAAGCCTGGTGAGATAGTGGAACTGGAGGGAGAATCAAATGTACGAGGAGGTGGAACTGGCGGTGGATGCACAGGTGGAAATGTAGGATGAGGCAGAGATGATGCGATAGACACCGCTGCAAGTGCCCCTTGGACACGAGACAACTCCTCGGCCAAGGAAATGATCATGCGGTACCTGGCGTTCAGATAATGAGATAAAACACCAGTGGCACGATCACTCGCCAGGTCAACAGGTGCAAAAAGGACTCGCCCTGTCGTAGGCGACAGGGTGGGATAGTGAAAGAAACCTGGATAAGTCTGCATCTCTACCTCGTGGAAGCGCAAGTCAGTGAGAGCCTCCATCGCGGCAAACTGGATTGCCAGCTCCGGAGTTGAAGCCGTTCCACCCTTAGAAGAGCGAGAATAGCTACCAATGTCCGAGCTCGCGGTCATAAAAGCCTCCGCGTGATACTCATATACTGACTCAGCAAGCTGCTCTCGGAACACCTGGTATATTGGATCTTCGCCGTTGGGATACAGTCGAAGCCAGACGCTACGGAGAAGTACAGGAAAGGTGAACGGTGCTGGCTCATAATGGTAGTGGTATGGAACTGGTGCCATCTACACTCACAATGCCAACAATTAGTAAAACAATGAATCATGATGCATGCCATCCAAAAATCAAATGCAGCAAACAAGGTGCATACTCAAATCCTTCACTAATCGCGGTTTCTAGCGCAGGCTAACTAGGGTGTCCTATAGTCAGCACGGCTCTAATACCAAGCATTGTGGCACCCCGGCTCAGAGAACCGGATTACCAATGTTTCCAGCCCAGAGACCATGTCTTCTAGAAACACCCAACAACTTGATACAGAACAGAACTGAACTTTATTGATAAACTCGAAGTATAAGCTCATATTTTACATTGATAGCGAGGCCAAGAGCACTCTTGGTGCTGTGACAGTATCTACATTATTTATGCAACATAGCAGGGCCTCGATACTACTCGGTACTTCTACGGCGTAGCGGAACATAGCGGTACTCCTTCCACAGGGACACTGCTGTGGACACAACCTAGTAGCATGAGTCATTGGGACCTCCATCCTCGGCTTCTCCTGCATCTGGCATGATACGCCAGGTGAGTACTTTGAATGTACTCACAATCTCACAACAACCAAATAATGCAACAAACAATAGCATGGCAAGTAGCATGTTGGATTTTTTTTAAATGGCTCACTTACTGTCTCCGGTTGTTCACTTACTCACTTTCGGGTTGTCCCACAACCCTTGGAATACTCACTGAGTATATTCATCCTCAAGACGAGTTCTTTCATCATTACTATCACTGTTACGATTGACCACCTAGTGAGGTCTGGACGGGCTGTCCAATACCGTGGACGCGGCTATTTGAATAGATTTTACACTCTGCAGAGGTTGCGCACTTTACCCACACTATGGAGCACTGACCTCGTGATCCCATTCGGGTGGACCAGCGTTGCTCCAACGAAACTTGCCTGACCCGTGACCCTCCCATCGTATCACCGGCAATCATTCTCCCCCGGAGTCAAGCCATGGGTGGCCCCTGTGTCACCCCGTGACACCTGCCACCATCGTGGCCCAACTAAACTGTCCCAAACAGGGACGCCGACACAAAACTCAACTGGGCTCACAGGGTTATCGCCGTCTACCTGATCAGGGCAGCACGCACACATAACCCTCCCTAGATGGCGATACCGGTGAAAGAGCACGGAGCCAGACCAAGTCAAGACCGTCCCATACCGGCAAGTGTGGTTGCACGAAAAAGCCCGGACAGATGACTCAAGATCAACCGTCTACCATCACTTAGCAAGTATAGCCACAAATAACTCAAGTTATTATTCACCAAGTATTTAACTTAATTTGCCATGAATTGTTATATAGCAAATGAACGGAAATAATTGATTCAAATATGCAATGCTATTGATATGCTCATGAAATGGAAGTCATGGCTTGCCTTGCTCTGTTGGGTTGCCTGAAAACTCCTGATCTTCAAAGTTGCCAAAATTTCCCTCTGAAAATGATTTAAAATAGCACTTTGAAATATCACATAATACTGTTTTAATCACCAGAAATTCTGTGAGTGTGAGAAAAATATCAAACTTCACCAGGAATTAAAGGGGCTCAAAACACACCTAATGCAAAAAGAATCACGTGATTTGGACTTGTAAATAGAAAGTTGTGGCCAGTCAAAGTTTCTGGTCAAAACAGGAATTGAAATTAAAAACAGAAAATCTCCAGCGGGCCACGTCGAAAGCGTAAAACGGAAGTATGCTTCCACTTACCGCTTTGGCGCGCGTGGCTGAGCTACTGACGAGTGGGCCCCGTAGCTGGTTTTAAACAGAAGGGAGAGAGGGAACAGAGGGAGGCGGGGCTCCGCTGGTCGTCGCCGACGATGCGGGCGGTGGCGAGGTCGGGCGACCGCGGGAATAGAACGAGCGTACGAAGGCGAACGCGTATGTACCCGCAGGGTCTCGAGAGGTGGCCGGACGATGTCGCCCCCTTCTTCTCCGGCGGTGGTGACGCTCGGGGTCGTCAAAGACGGCGGTTCCGGCGGCGGTTCAGCTAGGGGAGAGGTCGTGGGGCACCAGAGGAATGCCCTAAGCTCAACAGTGGGGTCGGGTAGGGCTGGGGTTGGCCGGAGTTGGCTGGCTACGGAAGGGGATCGAGCGGCAGAGCTTCTGCCGAAGCTGAGGGAGACAAGCTCCCGGCCCTCCTTGGGGCGCCTTGGCGGTGGCTGGTGGGTGTTGTGGTGAGGTGGTGAGGAACGGAGGAGCTGGGCGAGGCTATTTATAGCCGGGCGGCGAGTGCCCGAGCCGTATAGCACCGCGGCGAAGCTGCCGGAACCACGGTGAGCTGGCCGTCGCACTGGCCTGCGGACCGCGGCAAGGGACGGCTGGAGTGGTCGCGTCCGACCCGCCTGGGCGCACAGAGCGCGCCGCAGGGCATGCCAGCACGGTGATCACCACACGTGCTGGTGTCTGGAGGCCTCGCGAGCCTGCCCATACTTGTCCATAGCATCGACCTGAGCTCAAATAGGTATTGCAAGTCTTTGGATAGGATCAGATTGAGCGAGGTTCGAAGAACTGAGCCAAAACAGCTTCTGGCTAAGATCTTGGGATGGATCTGGAGAAGCATTGGGTTGGGCATGAAGCCAATGGAGATGTCTAGAGTTATCTGGGTTGGAAGGACTACAAGCTGGTTAAATTTGAGAGAGTTTGGACCATTTTTGAACATAGTTCCTATGTAAACCACATTCTAGTCCAGAAACTTGCTCTGCTTGGTTCACTCACATGGTTGATCTGGTGAAGCTAAATTTTGGTGTAGGAGAATCATTTGGTGATTAGGAGATGTCATAAAGATTTCAGCTCAAGAGGAAACCTTTAGATGGTACTTCCTTCACAGAGATTCAAAATGAGCAGAAACTTGGCAGAATTTTGCTGCTAAAAAGTTGTATTGGCCAAGATGATATTTTTGGGTATTGTGGCTAGATAGGTTCTCTAGTACCTCAGAGAATTTATTTGGGGAGTTTCTGAGTTAGGAAAATAAGGGCTGCTTCACAAATGAACAATTCTGACCAGAAAGAAAATAATTATTTTGGCCATTATTTAATATTGGGCAATGGAATATTTTTGAAGATTATGAGGTTATATGATGATGAGAAGATGTGGCAAAAAATTTGAACTCTTCTGACCATCAAAACTATAGGTTGCTTCACAACCCATAGTGATGCCATAGCCTCCCAAGGAATAAAATGAATTATTTGGAAAAGATCAAATATTGAAATTTGATCCAGGAGGGATGTGATAGAGTTTTGGCAGGTTGGTGATGGTTTTGGGTCAAGAGGTTCAAGGATTCGTAAGTTCAAAACCACTTGAAAAGATTCAAAATCATCCAAAATTCAAATAAAACCAAAAAGACTTAGAAAAGAAAAAGTTGTCAAAACCAGGGTGTCACAAACCTACCCCCCTTAGGATGAATCTCGTCCTCGAGATTCGGTTGCTCAGGGAACAAGTACGGGTATGCGGATTTTAGAAAATCTTCTCTCTCCCAAGTAGCCTCTTCCTCAGTGTGGTGTTCCCACAGTACTTTGTAAAACCTGATCATCTTACTCCGAGTAGTTCTTTCCATCTTATCCAAGATTCTGACAGGTTTCTCCTCATAAGTCAGATCTTTAGCCTGTTCTACCTCACTTATATCAGCTTGCTTGATTGGTGGTGCAATGCACTTTCTCAGTTGTGATATGTGGAACACATCGTGAACATCAGCCAACTCCGGTGGTAGCTCCAACTGATATGCTACCCTGCCCTTCCTTGCAACAACTGGAAACGGTCCAATGTATCTTGGTGCAAGTTTTCCCCGGGTATGAAACCTCTTTATTCCCTTCATAGGGGTTACTCGGAGGTAAGCATATTCTCCGGGTTCAAAGGTTACTTCTCGGTGTTTTGGATCATAGTAACTCTTTTGACGGGACTTGGCTGCCCGAAGACGCTCCTGAATATCCTTGACTTGCCTCTCAGCCTCGAGCATCAAGTCTGTGCCAAAGATACGACTGTCTCCTGTCTGAGACCAGTTTAATGGGGTGCGGCACTTCCGTCCATACAGTGCTTCAAACGGTGACATCTTGAGACTTGACTGATAGCTTTTGTTGTAGGAGAATTCTGCATAGGGTAGGCTATCCTCCCATTTGGGTCCATGAGTGAGAGCACATGATCGAAGCATATCCTCTAGTATCTGATTTACTCGTTCGGTTTGCCCATGTGTCTGATGGTGATACGATGTGCTATGCTTCAGCACGGTTCCCAAGGCTTGGTGTAATCGTAGCCAGAATGCTGCGGTGAATAGGGAGCCTCTATCCGAGGTGATAGACTTGGGTACTCCATGAAGGCTGACTATCCGGGACATGTAGAGTTGTGCGAGCTGGTTTGCATTAAAAGTGGTCTTTGCCAGAATAAAGTGAGCCACTTTCATGAGTATATCCACAATGACCCAGATAGCATCATGACCTCTTGTTGATTTGGATAGAAAAGAAAAAGTTGTCAAAATCAGGGTGTCACACCGACAAAGGTACTGGTGGTCTAGAATGAAGCAGGATATTGCTCGCTATGTTGCTGAATGTGATGTTTGCCGTCGCGTTAAAGCATAACATCAGAAGCCTGCTGGAATTCTGCAACCACTTCCTATTCCTTTATGGAAGTGGGATAAGGTTCAGATGGATTTTATTACTGGCCTTCCCAAGTCACAGAAGGGTCGCGATGCTATTCTTGTCGTCGTCGACCAACTTTCCAAAGTTGCACACTTTCTGCCTGTCAAAGAGACAATCATTGCTAGTCAGTTAGCAGAGTTATATATCTCTAGAATTGTATCACTCCATGGTATTCCGAAGGAGATCAGTTCGTATCGTGGCGGTCTTTTCACCTCAAAGTTCTGGGAAAGTTTCCAAGAAGCTATGGGAACTCATATCACCTAGAGTTCAGCATATCACCCCCAGTCCCAAGGCCAAGTCGAACGAGTAAATCAAGTGCTTGAAGACATGCTGCGAGCTTGTGTTATTTCTTTCAGCAAGAAGTGGGAAGAATCTCTCCGGTATGCCGAGTTCTTTTATAACAACAGCTATCAAGCCAGCTTGAAGATGGCCCCCTTTGAAGTACTTTATGGACGTAAGTGTCGAACCCCTCTGAATTGGTCAGAAACTGGGGAACGACCGCTCGTGGGTCCGGATATTATCCAACACGCCGAAGAGCAAGTTCGTATTGTCCGGGAAAATCTCAAGGCAGCTCAAGACCGCCAGAAGAGCAACTATGATCGCAAACGATGGGGTTTGACTTATCAACCTAGTGATCAGGCTTATCTGTGAGTCACTCCTATGAAGGGCACTCACCGTTTCGGAATCAAGGGCAAGCTAGCTCCATGCTACATTGGTCCCTTTCGCATTGTTGCCAGATGTGGTCAGGTGGCATATAAACTGGAGTTGCCACCGCAATTCTCTCATATCCACGACGTCTTCCATGTGTCGCAACTTGGCCGTTGCTTCAAGGAATCTCCACACCGAGCAGTGGATCATGAATTGCTCGAATTGCAGAATGATCTTTCTTATAAGGAGCATCCGATACGCATTCTCGATGAAGCTGAACGTCGAACCCGTCAGAAGGTTACCAAGTTCCTGAAAGTGCAGTGGTCTAATCATACAGAAGATGAAGCCACTTGGGAACGCGAGGATCATCTTCGCAAGCAATACCCCGACCTCTTTTCTTCTATCTCCTGAATTCTCGGGACAAGAATTTCTTTTAGAGGAGGAGAATTGTAACACCCCTGTGTAATAAAGCACTGTGACATAATGATAATCATGCCAAGTCATCTTCATTTGCAATGCTTAAGCACCGTGGTTCAATCTTTCAATTCAAATTTCTCTCTGACAAACAATTCAAATTCTATGTGCAAAATAAAGTTGCACAAAAGTTGCTGGAAAAATGTTCATCATCTTGCAAATATTCCAAAACAATTTGTTGATAAGGAAAACAACATCACTCTTATGCTAAAATGAGCAGTAGCATTTAAACAGTGCTATTTCAGCCATATAAAATTGCTATTTCATTTTTGTAAATTCCCCAAATGGAATCTTCTGGCCTCCAAACTTTTTGTGGCAGTGTTATAAATCACTTAGTAATTATGTGGACTAATTCTACATTTTATAAAAGTGTTTTGGCAGCCCATTTGTTTTTCTGCACTTCTCTAAAACAGAAAACGGGAGAAGAAAAAAAAAGGGCCACAAGGCACGGGGCACTTAACCGACCAATTAGACAGAGCAGCCCAACCCATCTGGCCTCGTCTCTCTCCTCCCGCGTGCGGGTCATCGCCTGCGCGCATCTGAGCTCCGTTCGTCGCCGTGTCGTCGATCCCGCGGCTCCCCGACGTCGATAAGTACTTCCCCGAGCTGCTCTTCCCTCCCCCAAAACCCTAGGCCACTTTCCCCTCTCCCTCTCGCTCGCTCGATCTCTCTCTCTTTCACGCCCGAACACTGCCATTGCTGCGCCGCCGTCGTCCCCGTGCTCCGTAGCCACCTCGAGCCGCGCAAGCTTGTCCAGTGGCTCCGCCGAGCTCGTCTCCATCATCTACATCGCCGGATCGGAGCTCGGAGGCCACAGCCCGTCGCCCGCACCGTTCTTGCCCACCACAGCCACGGCGACGCCGTCGCTCGATCCGCTTCACTGCAGCTCCTAGTCACTCACCGGGCCATCGTGCGCCTCCTAGGTGAGCTCCTAGTCGTTCCCCCCATTCCTTTTCTCTCGCGCCCAAGCCCCCTTTTCTCAGTGCCGTTGCCGGAGCTCCGCCATTGCTGTCGAGCTTCCCGCCGTCTGCCTAGTGCCTCTCGGGCTCGTCCGAGCACTTTGTCATGCTCGTCATGCTCATGGCGTCGCGTAGGAGCCGCCAAGCCCTTGCGTTCGTCGTTTGCGCGCTTAAGGGCTCGATCCCGAGCTCCTCTTGCTCTGGCCGCCACCTGCCGTCGTCGCCGCCATTTCATAAGGCCTCCCCGACCCCAGCCAACCCCGCCATCGCACGCGGCTCCGTCTCCGCATTCGAACGCGACCCGCCGTGCCCGTTTTGGCGGTCTGTGGCCGAATCCTGGCGAAACCCGAGCCGCGCCACCGTGGAAATGGCCACCGGCGACGTTATGCCGGCGAGCTGATGTGGCCGCGCACTTAGCCGCTAACCCGCGCCCGTGTGTGACTGACTGGTGGGCCCCCGCGCTTAATTAAACTTGGGTCAAGATTAAACCGTATTTTAAATTAACCTAATTCTAACTGAGGCACTGACAGTGGTACCCACCCTCTAATTAATCTCTGTTAAATTTAAAACACTGATTAACCCTGCTGAGACACTGACAGGTGGGGCCGGGCACTGTTCCAGTGGATAAGCCCTGCTGAGTCACCTAGTGACTCAGCAGGCTGGCCCCACTGGTCAGCCTATGTGAGCTAGCCGTTGACTGGTCTGTTGACCCAGTCAACAGGCCCACTGGTCAGCCTCTGTGCTGATCAGCTGAGTACATATCCGGGTACCCGTAGTAATTTAGTTTAAATGATTTTCGAAATATAGTTAAATCTAGAAAATGTTTAAATCTTTAGAAAATCGTAGAAAATAAACCGTAGCTCTGATCGAAAAACTTTGTACATGAAAGTTGCTCAGAACGACGAGACGACTCCAACCGTGCCATCTGTTTCCATGTAGGGAATCTTTACGGAGGTGAACCCACAACTTTTTGCCCATTTTCGGTAGATGAATAGTGCATATACACCGGTTAATAAATCCAACTTAAATCCTAAAATAACTAATATGACTTAGACATGTTTTTAGGCAACCCTGCACTGCACGTTAGCATAGCAAGCTCTGTGTTACTTTGTCTGCCTTGTATTTATCTGTTTCCTCCCCCTCTTCTCTCTCGATAGAGCCCAGTACCGATGCAACTCCAGAGATCGATGACCCCTGGCGACCTTGCCTTTGCCGCCGAGCAACCTGGCAAGCCCCCCCCTTTGATCATCCCGATATCTCCCATTCTATTTTCTCATGCTTGCATTAGATTTTGCTACTGTAATTGATTGCTCCTATTCTGTTGCATAGCCTATTTTTGTAACTACTGTTGATACCTGCCTGATATCCAAACTGCTTAGTATAGGCTGGTTAGTGACCCATCAGAGACCTCACTTTGACCCAACTGCCCCGCTGGATTATCAGAAGACCCGATCAACGGGATCGAAGACAGGCCCCGGCACCGCACATCACCCCCTTAGTTGTACGACACTACTGGGTTACTATTGAGTGCCGAGGGTGATACCTCGTCAGCACTTCTGATGTTAACCTTGTAGGTTAGTTCATTGGTTGTGGTCATCGAGGGTGATTCCTCTTTCACCACTCCTGATAACGACGCTGTCGTGCAACACCTCAAGTGTGAACCCGTCGAGGGTGATTCCTCCGTGTTCACCTTGACAGTTACATCGAGTAGGAATCCAACGAGGGTGATACCTCGGATTCCCCAGATGTTTTGGACACACAGATACTTGGGCTTTACAACTGTTACTTGGAAAGGCGGGTCGACCCTGAGGGGTACCCGCGAGTGATGTGGAGTCGGGTTGACCTGGAGGTTACCCGAGAGATGAATACGAGGCGTGGCCGGGCATTCTTAGCCCTTGCCACGAGTCCTTGAGACGGGGCGACGGGGTCACATTGATCGTGAGTCTCTGCTCGTTTCCGCAAGCCCCTAATCCACTAACGATTTGGATATTTGATCCGAGCAGGCCTCTGGCTTGATAGCACTAACCATCACGTGGGAAGAGTTATGGGCACTCTGCATCGTAGCATCAGCCGAAAGCTCTGTCAGACGTCTAGTTCAGCATCGCGACCGGGCTGGGCCGGCATCATCCTATAGTGGTGGAGCCTGGTTCGCCCTGCTCGCAATGACTCGGAGTGCATAGGGCGATGGCCCAAGACCCCTGCGCGCTTAGGAGGTAGACCGACGGGGACCTCTCTGCTGAGCTGTAGGTAGGGTTGCAGTGTATCGTTTGGCCGAGGCCGGTCATGACCCAGGAAAGTGTGTCTGGCCGGAGATAAGCGAGCGTGGTGGGTAAGTTGGTGCACCCCTGCAGGGAAGAAAACATCTATCGATAGCCTGTCCTATGGTAACGGACACTTGGAGTTGTATCCCGATCAATACAACTAGAACTTGTGATGATAACTGGATATGATGGCTCCGGGATCGCTTGCTCGCAGGGAGTCGAGGAAGGATCTCTGGGCGAGACTGTTACTTGACACAACCACTACTATATTATACTGTGCTGATCTACTCTCTTCTATTGCTGCAAGACCATTGAAGATGCTAGTCTTCGATAGGACTAGGCTTTCCTCTCTATTCTGGCATTTCTGCAGCCCAGTCCACATATACAGCCTTCCTTTGATAATGTTGCATATGTAGTGTAGATCCTTGCTTGCTGAGTACTTCGGAGTACTCACGGTTGCTTTGCTTTCTTTTTCTCCCCATATCAGTTTGTCGTGACCATATGACGGAGCCCCTGAGACAGCTGCCCCCGCCGCCGACTGCTACTACTACCACCTCGAGAGTGGTTACTACTATGAGCTGGCCGATGACGAGGAGTAGGTTCGGAGGGTCCCAGGCAGGAGGCCTGCACCTTTCGATCGTAGTGTTTTATTTTGCCCCGCCTTTATAAAGGCCTTTCTGTTTCTCTTTTATATCTGTACTCAGATATCTGATGCTTCCGCTGACGCTTGTATGCCATCGAGCTATGTATTCGAGCCCTCGAGGCCCTGGCTTGTAATATAAAGCTTGTATGACTTTATTTATGTTTTAGAGTTGTGTTGTGATATCTTCAAGTGAGTCCTTAGGCTTCATCGTGTGCATTTGCATGCATGATTAGTGCATGATTAAGCCGGGGGCGTCACATGGAAAGGGAGCTGAGAATCCCGTAGCTGATAATTTGTCTCGAATGGAAAATGGTCTTGATAACCCACTGCCTATTGATGATAGTTTTCCTCATGAACAATGAGCTGTTATAAATGCTTCTCGTAACACTCCTTGGTATGCAGACTAAGCTAATTACATTGTTGCTAAATATATACCACCTAGTTTCACATACCAACAAAACAAAAAGTTCTTCTTTGATTTAAGACATTACTTTTGGGATGACCCGCATCTATATAAAGAAGGAGTAGATGGTGTTATTAGACGTTGTGTACCTGAGCATGAATAGGAACAAATCCTACGGAAGTGTCATTCCGAGGCATACGGAGGACACCATGCCGGAGATAGAATCGCACATAAGGCACTACAATCTGGTTTTATTGGCCTAACCTTTTTAAGGATGCACGTAAGTTTGTCCTTTCTTGTGATGAATGTCAAAGAATTGGTAATATTGGTAGACTTTAGGAAATGCCTATGAATTATTCTCTTGTTATTGAACCATTTAATGTTTGGGGATTTGATTATATGGGACCTTTTCCTTCCTCTAACGGGTATACACATATTCTAGTTGTTGTTGATTATGTTACTAAGTGGGTAGAAGCTATTCCAACTAGTAGTGATGATCACAACACTTCCACTAAAATGCGTAAACAAGTCATTTTTCCCGAGGTTTGGAGTCCCTAGATATTTAATGGTTGATGGTGGTTCACATTTTATTCATGGCGCTTTCCATAAACTTCTTGCTAAATAATTTTGACCATAGAATTGCATCTCCTTATCATCCTCGATCTAGTGGTCAAGTTGAATTGAGCAACAGAGAAATCAAGCTAATTTTGCAAAAGATCGTTAATAGATCTAGAAAGAATTGGTCTAAGAAACTTGATGATGCATTATGGGCTTATAGAACTGCTTATAAGAATCCTATGGGTATGTCTCCATATAAAATGGTATATGGAAAAGCATGTCATTTGCCTCTTGAGTTAGAACATCAAGCATATTGGGCAATTAAAGAACTTAACTATGCTTTCAAACTTGCTGGTGAAAAGAGGTTATTTGATATTAGCTCAATAGATGAGTGGAGAACCCAAGCTTATGAAAATGCCAAGTTGTTTAAAGAAAGGGTTAAAGATGGCATGATAAAAGAATTCAAAAACGGGAATTCAAAGTGGGTGAGCATGTTCTATTGTATAACTCTCGTTTTAGATTTTTTGCAGGAAAACTTCTTTCCAAATGGGAAGGACCGTATATCATCGAAAAAGTTTATCGCTCCGGAGCTATCAAGATCAATAATGCTGAGGGTACTAATCCGAGGGTGGTCAATGGACAAAGAATCAAATATTATATCTCAGGTACACCTATTAATGTTGAAACTAATATTATTCAAACTATGACACTAGAGGAGCACATAAGAGAGACCTTATGGAACAATCTAGAACCCTGAAAAAGAGCAGGTATGTGATACGGTAAGTAAACCGACTCCAAAAATTCCATAAAAATAATTTCTGTCCATTTTGGAATATTAGAAAAAAATACCAAAATAAGAAACAACTGAGGGGACCCACGACGAGGTCACAAGTTAGTAGGGCGTGCCCACCCCCTCGGCGCGCCCTAGTGCCTTGTGTGCCCCTCGTGTGCCTTCCCGACTCCGTTTTCTTCTGGAATACTTGTTTTGCAAGATAAAAAATCTTTATATATACTCCCGGATGTGTTGACCATCATATCGCAAGATTCTCCTATGTTCTTGTTTCGTGCTATTTTTTGTCAGATCTTCAAGTCCAGACATCATGTCTTCTTCCTCTTCCAACAATGTGGTAGAGGATGCTTGGTTGCTGCAGATGGAATTAAAGAGAGAGGGAACCGAGGAGGTCACCATGGAGGAAGATGAAGGAGACTCGCTTGAGGTCCACCCTCCAGCCTCAGAGAGGGGCACTCTGGCTAGCATCTCCACTACTCCAAATCCCCATCAATCCATGAGGTCAATGAACAACCAAGAGAACTAGGAGGTGTTGGGAATCGTTGCATGGAAAAAAAATTCTACGCACACGCAATGATCTATCCATGGAGATGCATAGCAACGAGGGGGAGAGTGTGTCTACGTACCCTCGTAGACCGTAAGCGGAAGCGTTTCACAACGCGGTTGATGTAGTCGAACTTCTTCGCGCTTGAACCGATCAAGTACCGAATGCACGGCACCTCCGCATTCTGCACACGTTCAGTTCGATGACGTCCCTCGCCTTCTTGATCCAGCAATACATCGAGGTAGTAGATGAGTTCCGCCAGCATGACAGCGTGGCAACGGTGATGGTGAAGTGATCTCCGTAGGGCTTCGCCTAAGCACTACGAAAATATGACCGGGGGTGTAAACGGTGGAGGGGGGCGCCGCACACGGCTAGGCAATTGTCTGGGGTGTGCTAGGTGCCCCCTCTCCTCATATATATAGGTGGGAGGGAGAGGGGAGAGGCCAAGGGGCACCCCAAGTAGGTCCGAATCCTACTTGGGCTCCTGCCCATGGTCGCCCCCCCCCCCCCCCTGCCATGTTTGTCGGAGGGGGAAGGAAAGAGGGGAGGAGAGGGAAGGAAGTGGGAATCCTAATCCACACTTACCTTTCCCTTCTCCCCTTTCCTTCTCCTCCTTAGGCCAGCCCATATGGGAGGCGCACCAGCCCCTTGTGGCTGGTGCGTTTCCCCTCTTGGCCCATAAGGCCCATATCTTTTGCCGGGAGTGCCCGGAACCCCTTCCGATGACCCAACAAGTACCCGGTACTCCCCGAAACACTTCCGGTGTCCAAATACCATCGTCCTATATATCAATCTTTACCACTCGAACATTTCGAGACTCCTCGTCATGTTCGTGATCTCATCCGAGACTCCGAACAACATTCGGTCACCAAATCACATAACTCATATAATACTATATCGTCATCGAACGTTAAGCGTGCGGACCCTACAGGTTCGAGAACTATGTAGACATGACCGAGAGACCTCTTCGGTCAATAACCAATAGCGGAACCTGGATGCCCATATTGTCTCCTACATATACTACGAAGATCTTTATCGGCGAACCGTTATGACAACATACGTAATTCCCTTTGTCCATCGGTATGTTACTTGCCCGAGATTCGATCGTCGGTATCTTCATACCTAGTTCAATCTCGTTACCGGCAAATCTCTTTACTTGTTCCATAATACATCACTTCGTGACTAACTCCTTAGTCGTTTGCTTGCAAGCTTATGATGTGTATTATCGAGAGGGCCCAGAGATACCTCTCTGATACTCGGAGTGACAAATCCTAATCTTGATCTATGCCAACTCAACAAATACCTTCGGAGATACCAGTAGAGCATCTTTATAATCACCCAGTTATGTTGTGACGTTTGATAGCACACAAGGCATTCCTCCGGTATCCGGGAGTTGCATAATCTCATAGTCGAAGGAATATGTATTTGACATGAAGAAAGCAATAGCAATAAAACTGAACGATCATTATGCTAAGCTAACGGATGGGTCTTGTCCATCACATCATTCTCCTAATGATGTGATCCCGTTATCAAATGACAACACATGTCCATGGTTAGGAAACCTTAACCATCTTTGATCAATGAGCTAGTCTAGTAGAGGCTTACTAGGGACACAGTATTTGTTTATGTATTCACACATGTATTTAAGTTTCTGATCAATAAAATTCTAGCATGAATAATAAACATTTATCATGAATAAGGAAATATAAAATAACAACTTTATTATTGCCTCTAGGGCATATTACCTTCAGTCTCCCACTTGCACTAGAGTCAATAATCTAGTTCACATCACCATGTGATTTAACACCCATAGTTCACATTGCCATGTGACCAACACCCAAAGAGTTTACTAGAGTCATTAATCTAGTTCACATCGCCATGTGATTAATACCCAAAGAGTACTAAGGAGTGATCATGTTTTGCTTGTGAGAGAAGTTTAGTCAACGGGTCTGTCACATTCAGATCCGTATGTATTTTGCAAATTTCTATGTCTACAAAGCTCTGTATGGAGCTACTCTAGCTAATTGCTCCCACTTTCAACATGTATTCAGATTGAGACTCAGATTCATCCGAATCGGTGTTAAAGCTTGCATCAATGTAACCCTTTACGATGAACTCTTTATTACCTCCATAATCGAGAAACATTTCCTTAGTCCTCTTTAAGGCACCTAAGGATAATTTTGACCGTTGTCCAGTGGTCCACTCCTGGATCACTTTTGTACCCTCTTGCCAAACTTATTGGCAAGGCACACAATAGGTCTGGTACACAGCATGGCATACTTTATAGAACCTATGGCTGAGGCAAAGGGAATGACTTTCATTCTTTCTCTATCCTCTGCCGTGGTCGGGCTTTGAGTCTTACTCAACTTCACACCTTGTAACACAGGCAAGAACCCTTTCTTTGACTGATCCATTTTGAACTTCTTCAAAATCTTGTCAAGGTATGTGCTTTGTGAAAGTCCTATTAAGCGTCTTGATCTATCCCTATAGATCTGGATGCCCAATATATAAGCAGCTTCACCGAGGTCTTTCATTGAAAAATTCTTATTCAAGTATCCTTTTATGCTATCCAGAAATTCTATATCATTTCCAATCAACAATATGTCATCCATATATAATATCAGAAATGCTACAGAGCTCCCACTCACTTTCTTGTAAATACAGGCTTCACCGTAAGTCTGTATAAAACCATATGCTTTGATCACCTCATCAAAGCGTATATATTACAACTTTGAGATGCTTGCACCAGTCCATAGATGGATCGCTGGAGCTTGCACACTTTGCTAGCACCTTTAGGATCGACAAAACCTTCTGGTTGCATCAAATAAAACTCTTCTTTAAGATATCCATTAAGGAATGCAGTTTTGACGTCCATTTGCCAGATTTCATAATCATAAAACGCGGCAACTGCTAACATGATTCGGACAGACTTAACCATTGCTACGGGTGAGAAAGTCTCATCGTAGTCAACTCCTTGAACTTGTCGAAATCCTTTTGCGACAAGTCGAGCTTTGTAGACAGTAACATTACCATCAGCGTCAGTCTTCTTCTTGAAGATCCATTTATTCTCTATGGCTTCCCGATCATCGGGCAAATCCACCAAAGTCCACACTTTCTTCTCATACATGGATCCTATCTCAGATTTCATGGCCGCAAGCCATCTGTCGGAATCTGGGCTCATCATAGCTTCTTCATAGTTTGTAGGTTCGCCATGGTCTAGTAACATAATTTCCAGAACAGGATTACCGTACCACTCTGGTGCGGATCGTGCTCTGGTTGACCTACAAAGTTCAGTAGTAACTTGATCTAAAGTTTCATGATCATCATCATTAGCTTCCTCTCTAGTTGGTGTAGGCATCACGGGAACGGTTTTCTGTGATGTGCTACTCTCCAATTCGAGAGAAGGTACAATTACCTCATCAAGTTCTACTTTCCTTCCACTCACTTCTTTCGAGAGAAACTCCTTCTCTAGAAAGGACCCAAACTTAGCAACAAAGACCTTGCCTTCGGATCTGTGGTAGAAGGTGTACCCAATAGTTTCTTTTAGGGTATCCTATGAAGACGCACTTCTCCGATTTGGGTTCGACCTTATCTGGCTGAAGCCTTTTGACATAAGTGTCACAACCCCAAACTTTAAGAAACGACAGCTTAGGTTTCTTGCCAAATCATAGTTCATACGGTGTCTTCTCAACGGATTTAGACGGTGCCCTATTTAACGTGAATGCAGCTGTCTCTAATGCATAACCCCAAAATGATAGTGGTAAATCGGTAAGAGACATCATAGATCGCACCATATCTAATAAAGTACGGTTACGACGTTCAAACACACCATTACGCTGTGGTGTTCCAGGTGGCGTGAGTTATGAAACTATTCCACATCGTTTTAAATGAAGGCCAAACTCGTAACTCAAATATTTGCCTCCACGATCAGACCGTAGAAACTTTATTTTCTTGTTATGATGATTCTCCACTTCACTCTGAAATTCTTTGAACTTTTCAAATGTTTCAGACTTGGGTTTCATCAAGTAGATATACCCATACCTACTCAAATCATCTGTGAAGGTCAGAAAATAACGATACCCACCGTGTCGTGGGTTTGTCACGGCAGATGTCCTAGTGTGAGGACTTAGTCATGAGGCCAACGCATCTATGTGGTAGCTTGAGAGGGGTTGAGCAGAATCGAGAGACGCAACACAAGACAAGGATTTAGACAGCTTCGGGCCCCGGGAAACATCATCCGGTAACAACCCTACATGCTGTTTGTGGCTAGGTCTCATTATCATCACGAGGGAGTCGCCGTAAACCGGCTCTCCTAGTTATGTCTAGCCCTCAGATTATCTCTCCTCTTGGGGTGCCCCGCCCCTCCTTATATAAGTTGAAGGGGCGGGTTACATGTAGAGTCCAACTTGGATTAAGACTTAAACTATTCTGACTTCTCTTCATGGGCTTCTTAACGTCTTGGGCTTCATAACGTCTCGGGCTTCATAACTCCTGGCAACCGAGTTATCACTGTCTGCCGGGTTATGACTGGTGCCGGTTTATGACTGGTGCCGGTTTATGATGGTCTGCCGGTTTATGACTTCCTGCCGGTTTATGATTGTCTGCCGGGTTATCATCTGACTTAACACCTGCCGGGTTATCATCTAACTTAACATCTGTCTTAACTGTCTGCCGGTTTACCATCCGCCGGTTTACCAAGTCCCAGCCGGGTTATGACTCCGGCCGGGTCATACCGCGGGGTATATCCCTGACATTAGCCCCCAGTTTAATTTGGATTTATCCATGTTAAACTGATCCTGGTCATCCTTAAGTCCTTGTCATTTCCTTCTTCTAGAAAATCCGGGTCAATAGGCCAGCTTCATAATCAATTTGCTGACATTGGTTTGTCACAGAGAAATATTGTGAAGAATAACTCCTTTGACTCAGCTCCCAATGCTTAACAAAAATATTGGTCCTTGAAATACTCATCTGATCTTCAACCGGTTTAAGGATATAGAACTCGCCGGTTTATCATTGCCAAAATTGCCGGTTTATAAATATTGATGGCACCGGGTTATAATTGTAGTTAACATCAAACTTGAAAATATACCTCTTATATGCCTATCACTTGTAGCCCCCAAGTCTTAAGAAGGTAGCGTAGCAACAGCTTAAGACTTGCTTCAATAAATGTCACCGTCTTGAAGAAAACCGATTTGTTCATCTCCGTCATTAGTCATAAACTGAGTATTCCACATAAGTAGACCCCAAGTGCCAGGTTGTCATGCTTGCAGCAACCTGGGACTTGAAATCGCTTTATGCTCATAAAAACTTCAACCAGTGTAGCCCCCAAGGGCCGGGTCATTATGCAATAATGAGCAGGGACTTTGTAAATATAATCATGTAGTCTTTGAACAGCAACGTGTAGTCCCCAAGGGCCGGCTCAGTAAGATAATATTGAGCTGGGACTTTATATATACTTCATTGAGAATAACATTATATGATGTAACCCCCATCATGGGGCTTGAACCTTGAATTTTGACAGGAGCAATTGGTAGCCCCCAAGGGCCGGCTCATTATGATGTGATGAGTCGGGTCTTCGATGAGGTGAGCAAAAATGACTTTGCATTAGCCCCCAAGTACCATGGTATATGCTGGCAGTGACATGGGACTTGCATATTTGATGTAATTCTCAACTTGAATAATGTAGCCCCCAAGTGCCGGGTCGTAAGCCTGCAGTGACTCGGGACTATTCCTTCCATTGTAGAATAAATCATATCCATTGATAAAATAATGGCCATTGCGCTTAAAGCGACTTTGAAAACCTCAATCATAATATTGGTTATTGATAACCATAATAAAAATCCAGCCATATTGGCTATTAAAGATTTGAATAATATAATCCAATGATTTATAAGCGCATGATTCCAATGGCGCAATCCCAATATATACTGGCGACTTAATGTCCAAAGCCAGACCGGGTTAATAAACACCAGATAATTACTTTATCTCATACTGGCGACTTATAGTCAAAACCAGACCGGGTTAATAAGCACCGGATTATGACTAATCATGTACTGACAACTTGTAGTTGAAAGCCGAGCCAGGTTGATTAACGCCGGTTTACCAAAATCATCATAAATCTCATCAAAGGAGAAAAACTTGGCAAATAAAAGCATATGAAAACTTGTAGTCGAGGCTTTTCACGGGCTGCCAGGCCCCAAATTCGAGGCTTTTCATGGGCTGCCAGGCCGCTGAGTTAAACCATTTTACAAAGCCTTTTAAGATGGACCTCAATCTTTAACCAATCGTCGTTTTAACTTTGACAAGTTCAGGGTCTTATGAGATTGACTTGTCGAAGTTCGACGGGTCATACCAGGTTTACCTGGACGGAGTGACTTACTTAAAAAAGGCAGGCTAACCCGGGGTTTTAGGTGTATACACCAGGCTTCCAAGCCGTGGCTTGATAGCCTATTACAAGTGTAGATTCTTTGTTCATTGCGATAGCAAAGAATCCCCAAGCAATATTTTGAGCTGTGCTCAGTGGGTGCCTATGTTTGAGTTGTGCTTTTGCAACACCCTCTTTGGCCCCCAAGTAATTTCCCTGGTGGCCTTACGCCGATCAAGAGGTGTAGCTATGGTTCGAATACGACCAAGCCCCCAAGTGATTTCCCTGGTGGCTTTACGCCGATCAAGAGGTGTAGCTATGGTTCGAATACGACCAAGCCCCCAAGTGATTTCCCTGGTGGCTTTACGCCGATCAAGAGGTGTAGCTATGGTTCGAATACGACCAAGCCCCCAAGTGATTTTGTAGGAGTGGCATATAAGCCGGTTTAAAGGGTAATCATAGCTTCGCTTCAATGAGCAGGAAAGCCCCCATGTGATCAATAATATGATAAGCCAATAAGGCAGGATACCCATGTTTGAACCGCGCATCATGGCAACAGGTCCTCTTCGGCAACCTTTAACTTTTTGCAAGAGATAAATTCTTCTTGAACCGGGATTTTGAACCGGATATTGAGAGCGTCAGAGCTTTGTAATAGACAGTTTCCTCTTAAACCGGATTTGAACCAGATATTAAGGGCTTCAGCGCTGTGTGGGAGACAGGATTTCCCTTAAACCGGATTATAAATCGGAAGCATCATTGTGAGCCGGAATATTTCTGACGGCCTTTAAATTTTCATCAATACAACAGTATCCTCCGGGACCGGGTTATCTTTCCCTTCAACATCCTGGGGCACTTGAATTTGCTGAAACTGGCAAGACTTGCTGAGTCATATCATCGTAACCCCCGAGTCTTAAGACGACTCAAGGAGTTGCCTTGAGATTCTCCATATTTGACTGTAATATAAACCGGTATGAGTCATTCAACAGCTCAGTGATATAATAGTCCCTTTTGAAGTAGACCACTTGTCCTGCATTAGAGAACTTGCAAGCCAGAGTAATTGTTCTTTTAAAGAAAGCAATACGTAACATAAAAATATACCGGATGGATTTCACCTGATATGTTAGGCCAGAAATTATCCACCGCGGAGTTGATGATCACCACGGTAAAGCTGAAACCAATCACGGCCGAGTCGGCCGCGGGAGCAGAAAGATGAGCCGGCCGTGGCGTTGTAAGCCAGCGCGGACATGCGAGTCAATCGCAGGCGCGGTAAGCCGCGCGGACGGGCGAATCAACCACGTCATATTGATGTAAATTGAGCCATAAAAACGGCGGGTTGCACATATATTCATCGAGCATCATGGCACGGTCAGATGCTAGCGCATGACAATGGTGACGCGAGCTATATATCCATAACACGACCATCGCTTTTGCAGTGAACAATTGTCCTGCATAAACAATATTGCAGATCAAGGTAAAGATAAACTGTTCTTTGACAAAAATAATATGTGGTAATAGACCGAACTTAGATGGATATCACCTGTTTTGTTCGGACACCGATAATCCGTATATGACGTTCATGGATAGACTGCACGGCAATTTGACCGAGTGATGGCCTTGACAGTCAAACAAACAACCACGCACCCATCCAGTTACCTCGCTCTCGCGGACTCCGGTTTCCGATGAATTTATTGTATATCATCTAGCACTGTCTCTTTGCATCGACCACCAGAAGCAACACTTGGGTGTCCTGTTTAATCAACCAAAGTAGTCCCATTCTTAACTCTCCATCATTATTTTAGTATTGCCTGCTCATCTTTTGTTTGATTGCACCAGATCGTCAGGAGGAATCTTCTCCTCTAGTCTTGAGGCAATCATCACAAATAAATAATGCTCTCCTGGTATGCATGTAGCAGTCTTGAAGGATTAAAAATCTGAAGTGCCTTGTCAACTTGGCCTTTATATATACAGTACTCAACTAGTACTACTCCGTAACTTGAATTTGCTTTGCTCAATTAATTCCAGACGAACACTCCATGACTGACATCTGTTGGTTTGCATATTTGACGCGCAGTGGTGGAGATTCTTTGAAACTTGAGCAGTAGAAGGATGCTCAGCAGTGAGCAGCAGCAACTCTACTGACCCCTTACATGACAACGTGGAGAGCAGCAGCACAAGCAGACGCCTTGGCGATTTGAACTTTCACTTGCAACCTCAGGACCTGATCTTTGGTGACTTGCAATGCCGCACAAAAATCAGTGCGGTACAGCACGGGCGATGCTCAAGGCAGGGGCGACGCCTAGCGGAGGCAGCGGCGGGAGGCGCTCATCAGCATGAGTCGGAAGCGGCGGCTCAAGGCAGGAGCGAGGCCCAGCAGCGGAAGCGCGCCGGTGAGGCATGGCCGCAGCGGAGGTGGCTCAGAGGCGAGGGCGCGGGCGAGCTGCGGTAGAGGTCGCGCCGACGGAGCACAGCCGCGGCAGAGGCGGCTCGTTGCCGAGGCGAGCGAAGGCGGCTCGCAGGTGCCACAGCCCTGTCGACTCGGCGACTTGAGGTTGCGCGAGAGGTAATCCGGCAGTGGACGGAGAAGCACCGGCAAAACGGCGGCTCATCATGGAGCAACCCAGCAGCTGGATGCCAACAAAGCGAGTTACAGGGGCGGCGCGGTGAACCGGAGGTGTGCGTCCGCGACGGCGGCTTGGCGCAGAAGAGGCGCGGCGGCTCAGGCGCGGCCGGCTTTGACGAGGCGGTGCAGCGGCTCGTAGCGTGGCGGCTCAAAAGCGAAGCTGGTTCGGCGATTTAGAGTAGAGGCGCGGCGGGTTGGATCGAGGTTTGAACGAGACCGCGACGGCCCGGCGCGTCCGCGACTGAGCAAGCCCCCGGCGAGGCGGAGTGCGATTGCAGAGGGGCACCGGCAAGGCGGGACCGCGGCAAGGTCGCGGCGGCTCACTGGGCGACGGCGGTGGCGGCTCAACCGCTGTGGAGACCCGGCGGCAACTCGTGGCCGGCTCTCAGGGCGATTCAACAGAGACCAACAGAAGGCCGACTCAGGGCCAGATTGGAGCAGAACAGCAGAGGCGGAGGCGGTTTAGGGATGGAGTCCGGGTCGGTTTGACGCGGAGGCGACGAGGTACGCCATTGCAGTGGCGGGTTAGACGAGGCGAGGTCATGATGGGCCGGCTTGGAGTGACAAAGCCAAGTCCGGCTCGACGCGCGACAGCGGATGCTGGTGAAGCGGAACTGGTTCCGACTGCAGTGTTCGACGGCGGAGGCCGGCTCTCAGCGGTCGAGGCAGGTGAAGCGAGGTGGCTCAATCCACGGGTGACTCAGAAAAAGGCACGGCAGCTCGGCGCGTTGCGAATTAGAGGCGGCTGACAGACCGGGCCACGACAGCTCAACGGAAGCGGCTCGGGCGCAGAATCGAAGGCTCAAGTTCTACCCATCGTTTCTGTATTGTTCTTGCCGATCCAACTGAAAGTACATGCTCAAGTGTTGAACTCAAAGTCTGAAACTGAACCCATCACTGCCCAAAGATTTCCAACAACTGAACGCAAGTCCAAATCTCAAGGGGATAACTGATGCAGTCGTGGCGGAGGTGGATGGCGATGTGGAGCAAGGCCCGGGGCGGCTCGCAGGGCTCGCCGGCCGGCGGTTCAATGTAGCAGCGATTTGACGGTGACCGCGGCAGCTTGCGACGGTTCGTCGATTTGAGGCAGGCCGGGGAGGCCCATGACGGTGACAGCGACGTGGAGGCGGGTTGCGACCCGAGGTGCGGCGGCTTAGGGCGCCGAGAGGCCGTGGGAGACAGCGACGCGGAGGCGGGTCATGGCGATGACTCGGGGTCAAACCTGTTGCAGCTCGGCGATGGCGAATCCGGGTCGTGGCCGTGGTTGCTTTTACCAATTGACATCTGTGACCTCCTCCGGGTTGTGGCCCCTCTGTATTTTTTTTTAATCTCTTTCCTTTTTCATTAATTCCTTTGACCCCGATTTGCAAGCAGCACACGATGACTAGGCCAGGGTCAAGCCCTCGGTTCCTTCAATTCGGTTTCGCTGCAGATCGGATCGAACCGACGACTTCTATTTTCCTTTCGTAGATACGCGCGGGTTGAATCCATGGCGACTACAGCCAACGCAGATTGGATCAAAAAAAACTATATAGATCGTCCATGGCGACTTAACAATAATATTTTCTTGATCTCAACCGATGAGGTTAGAGTTGATGTAACTCCTTCGGTACCGGCCCTTGCTGATCCGGCGGATTGTAAGCTTCTCGATCCCTGTAAAAGATCCCTTCAAGAACTCAACACCACCGTGCGCGGCCTCACGATGGGCGCCAACTGTCGTGGGTTTGTCACGGCAGATGTCCTAGTGTGAGGGCTTAGTCATGAGGCCAACGCATTTATGTGGTAACTTGAGAGGGGTTGAGCAGAATCGAGAGACGCTACACAAGACAAGGATTTAGACAGCTTCGGGCCCCGGGAAACATCATCCGGTAACAACCCTACATGCTGTTTGTGGCTAGGTCTCATTATCATCACGAGGGAGTCGCCATAAACCGGCTCTCCTAGTTATGTCTAGCCCTCAGATTATCTCTCCTCTTGGGGTGCCCCGCCCCTCCTTATATAAGTTGAAGGGGCGGGTTACATGTAGAGTCCAACTTGGATTAAGACTTAAACTATTCTGACTTCTCTTCATGGGCTTCTTAACGTCTTGGGCTTCATAACGTCTCGGGCTTCATAACTCCTGGCAACCGAGTTATCACTGTCTGCCGGGTTATGACTGGTGCCGGTTTATGACTGGTGCCGGTTTATGATGGTCTGCCGGTTTATGACTTCCTGCCGGTTTATGATTGTCTGCCGGGTTATCATCTGACTTAACACCTGCCGGGTTATCATCTAACTTAACATCTGTCTTAACTGTCTGCCGGTTTACCATCCGCCGGTTTACCAAGTCCCAGCCGGGTTATGACTCCGGCCGGGTCATACTGCGGGGTATATCCCTGACACACCGCGTGCTTCAACACTCATCGGACCACATACATCGATATGTATTATATCCAATAAGTCATCAGCTCGCTCCATTGTTCCGGAGAACGGAGTTTTAGTCATCTTGCCCATGAGGCATGGTTCGTAAGTATCAAATGATTCATAATCAAGTGATTCCAAAAGCCCATCTGCATGGAGTTTCTTCATGCGCTTTACACCAATATGACCTAAACGGTAGTGCCACAAGTATGTTGCACTATCATTATCAACTTTGCATCTTTTGGCATCAATATTATGAATATGTGTATCACTACGATCGAGATTCTATAAACCATTTATATTGAGTGTAAGACCATAGAAGGTTTTATTCATGTAAACACAACAACAATTATTCTTTGACTTAAATGAATAACCGTATTGCAATAAACATGATCCAATCATATTCATGCTCAACGCAAACACCAAATAACATTTATTTAGGCTCAACACTAATCCCGAAGGTAAAGGGAGTCTGCGATGGTGATCTTATCAACCTTGGAATCACTTCCAACACACATCGTCACCTCGCCCTTAACTAGTCTCTGTTCATTTTGCAACTCCTGTTTCGAGTTACAAATCTTAGCAACTGAACCGGTATCAAATACCCAGGGGCTACTATGAACACTAGTAAAGTACACATCAATAACATGTATATCAAATATACCTTTGTTCACTTTGCCATCCTTCTTATCCGCCAAGTTTTTGGGGTAGTTCCGCTTCCAGTGACCATTTCCTTTGCAGTAGAAGCACTCAGTTTCAGGTTTGGGTCTAGCTTTGGGCCTCTTCATGGGAGCGGCAACTTGTTTGCTGTTCTTCTTGAAGTTCCCTTTCTATCCCTTGCCCTTTTTCTTGAAACTAGTGGTTTTGCTAACCATCAACATTTGATGCTCTTTCTTGATTTCCACCTTCATCGATTTCAACATCGTGAAGAGCTTGGGAATCGTTTTTGTCATCCCTTGCACATTATAGTTCATCACGAAGTTCTAATAGCTTGGTGATAGTGACTAGAGAACTCTTGTCAATCACTATCTTATCTGGAAGATTAACTCACACTTGATTCAAGCGATTGTAGTACCCAGACATTCTGAGCACATGCTCACAGGTTGAGTTATTCTCCTCCATCTTGTAGGCAAAGTACTTGTCAGAGGTATCATACCTCTCAACACGGGCATGAGTCTGAAATACCAATTTCAGCTCTTGGAACATCTCATATGCTCCATGGCGTTCAAAACATTTTTGAAGTCCCGGTTCTAAGCCGTAAAGCATGGCGCACTAAACTATTAAGTAGTCATCATATCGAGCTTTGTCAAACGTTCATAACGTCTGTATCTGCTCCTGCAATAGGTCTGTCACCTAGCAGTGCATCAAGGACATAATTCTTCTATGCAACAATGAGGATAATCCTCAGATCACGGACCCAGTCCGCATCATTGCTACTATCATCTTTCAACTTAGTTTTCTCTAGGAACATATCAAAAAATAGGAGAACTACATCATGAGCTATTGATCTACAACATAGATATGCAAATACTATCGGGACTAAGTTCATGATAAATTAAGTTCAATTAATCAAATTACTTAAGAAATCCCACTTAAATAGACATCCCTCAAGTCATCTAAGTGATACGTGATCCAAATCAACTAACCCATGTCCGATCATCATGTGAGATGGGGTAGTCATCAATGGTGAACATCTCTATGTTGATCATATCTACTATATGATTCACATTCAATATTTCGATCTCCAGTGTTCCGAGGTCATGTCTGTACATGCTAGGCTCGTCAAGTTTAACCCAAGTATTCTGCATGTGCAAAACTGTCTTACACCCGTTGTATGTGAACGTAGAGTCTATACCACCCGATCATCACGTGGTGTCTCAACACGACGAACTGTAGCAACGGTGCATACTCAGGGAGAACATTTTTACCTTGAAATTTAGTGAATGGATCATCTTATAATGCTACCGCCGTACTAAGCAAAATAAGATGCATAAAAGATAAACATCACATGCAATCAAAATATGTGACATGATATGGCCATCATCATCTCGTGCTTTTGATCTCCATCTCCAAAGCATCGTCATGATCTCCATCGTCACCGGCTCGACACCTTGATCTTCATCGTTGTGTCGTGGTCGTCTCGCCAACTATTGCTTCTACAACTATTGCTAACGCATAGCGATAAAGTAAAGCAATTACATGGCGTTTGCATTTCATACAATAAAGAGACAACCATAAGGCTCCTGTCAGTTGCCGATAACTTACAAAACATGATCATCTCATACAATAACATATATCACATCATGTCTTGACCATACCACATCACAACATGCCCTGCAAAAACAAGTTAGACGCCCTCTACTTTGTTGTTGCAAGTTTTACGTGGCTGCTACGGGCTTCTAGCAAGAACCGTTCTTACCTACGGCAAAAACCACAATGGTGAATTATCAAGTTTGTTGTTTTAACCTTCTTCAAGGACCAGCCACAGTCAAATTTGATTCAACTAAAGTAGGAGAAACAGACACCCACCAGCCACCTTTATGCAAAACAAGTTGCATGTCAGTCGGTGGAACCGGTCTCATGTACGTGGACATGTAAGGTTGGTCCGGGCTGCTTCATCCCACAATGTCGCCGAATCAAAATAAGATGTTGGTGGTAAGCAGTATGAACATCACCGCCCACAACTTCTTTGTGTTCTACTCATGCATATCATCTACGCATAGACCTGGCTCATGATGCCACTGTTGGGAATCGTTGCATGGAAAACAAAAAAATTTCTATGCACACGCAATGATCTATCCATGGAGATGCATAGCAACGAGGGGGAGAGTGTGTCTACATACCCTCGTAGACCGTAAGTGGAAGCGTTTCACAACGCGGTTGATGTAGTCGAACTTCTTCGCGCTTCAACCGATCAAGTACCGAACGCACGTCACCTCCGCGTTCTGCACACGTTCAGCTCGGTGACGTCCCTCGCCTTCTTGATCCAGCAAGACGTCGAGGTAGTAGATGAGTTCTGTCAGCACGACGGCGTGGCGATGGTGATGGTGAAGTGATCTCCGTAGGGCTTCGCCTAAGCACTACGAAAATATGACCCGGGGAGTAAACGGTGGAGGGGGGCGCCGCACACGGCTAGGCAATTGTCTGGGGTGTGCTAGGCACCCCCTCTCCTCATATATATAGGTGGGAGGGAGAGGGGAGAGGCCAAGGGGCGCCCCAAGTAGGTCAGAATCCTACTTGGGCTCCTGCCCTTGGCCGCCCCCCTTGCCATGTTTGTCGGAGGGGGAAGGAAAGAGGGGAGGAGAGGGAAGGAAGTGGGAATCCTAATCCACACTTACCTTTCCCTTCTCCCCTTTCCTTCTCCTCCTTAGGCCGGCCCATATGGGGGGCGCACCAGCCCCTTGTGGCTGGTGCGTTTCCTCTCTTGGCCCATAAGGCCCATATCTTTTGCCGGGGGTGCCCGGAACCCCTTCCGGTGACCCGATAAGTACCCGGTACCCCCCGAAACATTTCCGGTGTCCGAATACCATTGTCCTATATATCCATCTTTACCTCTTGACCATTTCGAGACTCCTCGTCATATCCGTGATCTCATCCGGAACTCCGAACAACATTCGGTCACCAAATCACATAACTCATATAATACTATATCGTCATCGAACGTTAAGCGTGCGGACCCTACGGGTTCGAGAACTATGTAGACATGACCGAGACACCTCTCCAGTCAATAACCAATAGCTGAACCTGGATGCCCATATTGGCTCCTACATATTCCAGGAAGATCTTTATCGGTCGAACCGTTATGACAACATACGTAATTCCCTTTGTCCATCGGTATGTTACTTGCCCGAGATTCGATTGTCGGTATCTTCATACCTAGTTCAATCTCATTACCGGCAAGTCTCTTTACTTTTTCCGTAATACATCACTTCGTGACTAACTCCATAGTCGTTTGCTTGCAAGCTTATGATGTGTATTACCGAGAGGGCCCAGAGATACCTCCCGATACTCGGAGTGACAAATCCTAATCTCGATCTATGCCAACTCAACAAATACCTTTGGAGATACCTATAGAGCATCTTTATAATCACCCAGTTACGTTGTGACGTTTGATAGCACACAAGGCATTCCTCTGATATCCGGGAGTTGCATAATCTCATAGTCGAAGGAATATGTATTTGACATGAAGAAAGCAATAGCAATAAAACTGAACGATCATTATGCTAAGCTAACGGATGGGTCTTGTCCATCACATCATTCTCCTAATGATGTGATCCCGTTATCAAATGACAACACATGTCCATGGTTAGGAAACCTTAACCATCTTTACTCAACGAGCTAGTCTAGTAGAGGCTTACTAGGGACACAGTATTTGTTTATGTATTCACACATGTATTTAAGTTTCCGATCAATACAATTCTAGCATGAATAATAAACCTTTATCATGAATAAGGAAATATAAAATAACAACTTTATTATTGCCTCGAGGGCATATTTCCTTCAGGAGGCCCTTACACAGGTTACATCGGAATACTTTTCATAACTTGGTTCACAATTATGGCTTTGAAAATACCCCATGTGTGCACATACCTTCCAATTGGGATATATCTCTTCCAAAAGAAAGTGATGTAGGAACGAACTCTTGGGCCGGAGAACAAGTATATTATGGCCGAGGTGCAAAAGAATATGGAGATGATCCTTCACGTGCTCTGGGAGATTCAGAGTTTGAGGGAGATCCTCATGAACATCATGAGGGACAAGACCACTACCTCATCATCACCATCATCACCGAAGACAGAAACTTGAGTACACGGTTATGGGCACCACCCTAGGCTTGTGCCAAGCTTGGGGGAGGTGCCCCGGTATCGTATCACCATCACTTTTATTATCTTTACCTATTGTAGTTTGATCCTTAGTTATTTTATGATTTAGAAGAATAAAATTTTAGTATGATCTATTTTCGAGTGCTAGTTTTGTGATCTATCTATCCATGTAATCGAGTTGAGAGTTGTATAATAAAGAGTAGTTTTAGTTTTGCTTCTTTACTTTTATGTTTCAATCTTAGCAATGAAAATAATAAAAAGATCATATGCTAATCCCATGGAAAGTAATGACTTCACATAAAGAAAAGTATAAGTGATAAATTTGTTGGAAGTTAACAAACATAGTATTGGTCAATGATGCAATTCATGAAAGATTAATAAGGGAAGAGAAGATTCACATATAAATATACTATCTTGGACATCTTTTATGATTGTGATCCCCCATTAAGTATTTGAAGGAAATATGCCCTAGAGGCAATAATAAAATTGTTATTTTATATTTCCTTATTCATGATAAAGGTTTATTATTCATGCTAGAATTGTATTGATCGGAAACTTAAATACATGTGTGAATACATAAACAAATACCGTGTCCCTAGTAAGCCTCTACTAGACTAGCTCGTTGATCAAAGATGGTTAAGGTTTCCTAACCATGGACATGTGTTGTCATTTGATAACGGGATCACATCATTAGGAGAATGATGTGATGGACAAGACCCACCCGTTAGCTTAGCATAATGATCGTTCAGTTTTATTGCTATTGCTTTCTTCATGTCAAATACATATTCCTTCGACTATGAGATTATGCAACTCCGGGATACCGGAGGAATACCTTGTGTTCTATCAAACGTCACAACGTAACTGCGTGATCTTAAAAATGCTCTACAGGTATCTCCGAAGGTGTTTGTTGAGTTGGCATAGATCGAGATTAGGATTTGTCACTCCGAGTATCGGAGAGGTATCTCTGGGCCCTCTCGGTAATACACATCATAAGCTTGCAAGCAAATGACTAAGGAGTTAGTCATGAGATGATGTATTATGGAACGATTAAAGAGACTTGCCGGTAACGAGATTGAACTAGGTATGAAGATACCGACGATCGAATCTCGGGCAAGTAACATACCGACAGACAAAGGGAATTGCGTATGTTGTCATAACGGTTCGACCAATAAAGATCTTTGTAGAATATGTAGGAGCCAATATGGGCATCCAGGTTCCGCTATTGGTTATTGGTCGGAGAGGTGTCTCGGTCATGTCTACATAGTTCTCGAACCCATAGGGTCCGCACGCTTAACGTTCGATGTCGATTTGGTATTATATGAGTTATGTGTTTTGGTGAACGAATGTTGTTCGGAGTCCCGGATGTGATCACGGACATGACGAGGAGCTCCGAAATGGTACGGATGTAAAGATCGATATATAGGACGATGCTATTTGGTCTTCGGAATGGTTTCGGAATGCACCGGAAAGTTATCGGAATACCGGAAGGGGTTCCGGAGGCACCGGGAGAATATTGGGCCTTATTGGGCCATGTAGAGGGAACACACTAGCCCACATGGGCTGGTGCGCCCCCTCTAAGGCAGCCACACCCAATTATATGGAAGGGGGAGGCGCCACCTCTTCTTACCATATCCCGGAGAGGGGAGGAAGGAAAGAAGGGGGCGCCTCCTCCCTTTCCTTCCCCCTTGTGCCAATTTTTGGCAGAGGGGCGCACCACTTGGGGCGCCCTAGGGGCTGCCTCCTCCCCTCCCACACCTATATATATGTGGGGAGGGGTGCCGCACAATACACAGCTTATTCCATGCCGTGTGTCGGCACCCCTCCGCCTCTAGTTTACTCCTCCGCTCTAGATCGTCGTAGTGCTTAAGCGAAGCCCTGCGGGATTGCTTCACCACCACCGTCACCATGCCGTTATGCTGATGGAACTCATCTACTACCTCGCCCTGCTTGCTGGATCAAGATGGCGAGGACGACACCGAGCTGATCGTGTCCAGAACACGGAGGTGCCGTGCGTTCGGTACTTCATCGGGCGGATCGCGAAGGTGTACGACTACATCAACCGCGTTGAATAAATGCTTCCGCTTACAATCTATGAGGGTACGTAGACACACTCTCCCCCTTCGTTGCTATGCATCTCCATGGATAGATCATTGCATGTGCGTAGAAATTTTTTTGTTTTCCATGCAATGTTTCCCAACAGTGGCATCATGAGCCAGGTCTATGCGTAGATGATATGCACGAGTAGAACACAAAGAGTTGTGGGCGGTGATAGTCATACTGCTTACCACCAATGTCTTATTTTGATTCGGCGGTATTGTGGGATGAAGCGGCCCGGACCAACCTTACATGTCCACGCACATGAGACCGGTTCCACCGACTGACATGCAACTAGTTTTGCATAAAGGTGGTTGGCGGGTGTCTGTTTCTTCTACTTTAGTTGAATCGAATTTGACTACGGCCAGTCCTTGAAGAAGGTTAAAACAACAAACTTGACAAATCACCGTTGTGGTTTTTGCCGTAGGTAAGAATGGTTCTTCCTAGAAACCCATAGCAGCCACGTAAAACATGCAACAACAAAGTAGAGGACGTCTAACTTGTTTTTGCAGGGCATGTTGTGATGTGATATGGTCAAGACATGATGTGATATACGTTATTGTATGAGATGATCATGTTTTGTAAATTATCGGCAACCGGCAGGAGCCTTATGGTTGTCTCTTTATTGTATGAAATGCAAATGCCATGTAATTGCTTTACTTTATTGCTATGCGTTAGCAATAGTTGTAGAAGCAATGGTTGGCGAGACGACCATGATGCAACGATGGAGATCAAGGTGTCAAGCCAGTGACGATGGAGGTCATGATGTTGCTTTGGAGATGGAGATCAAAAGCACAAGATGATGATGGCCATATCATGTCACATATTTTGATTGCATGTGATGTTTATCTTTTATGCATCTTATTTTGCTTAGTACGGCGGTAGCATTATAAGATGATTCCTTCACTAAATTTCAAGGTAAAAGTGTTCTCCCTGAGTATGCACCATTGCTACAGTTCGTCGTTTCGAGACACCACGTGATGATCGGGTGTGATAGACTCTACGTTCACATACAACGGGTGTAAGCCAGATTTACACACGCGGAATACTTGGGTTAAACTTGACAAGCCTAGCATGTACAGACATGGTCTCGGAACACTGGAGAGCAAAAGGTCGAACATGAGTCATATAGTAGATATGATCAACATAGAGATGTTCACCATTGATGACTACCCCATCTCACGTGATGATCGGACTTGGGTTAGTTGATTTGGATCACATATCACTTAGATAACTTGAGGGATGTTTATTTAAGTGGAAGTTCTTTAGTAATTTGATTAATTGAACTTAATTTATCATGAACTTAGTCTTATAGTTTTGCATATCGATGTTGTAGATCAATAGCTCGCGATAAAGCTCCCTTATTTTTTGATATGTTCCTAGAGAAAAATAAGTTGGAAGATGATAGTAGCAATGATGCGGACTGGGTCCGTGATCTGAGGATTATCCTCATTACTGCACAGAAGAATTATGTCCTTGACGCACCGCTAGGTGACAGACCTATTGTAGGAGCAGATGCAGACGTTATGAACATTTGACAAAGCTCGATATGATGACTACTTAATAGTTTAGTGCGCTATGCTTTACGGCTTAGAACCAGGACTTCAAAAAAGTTTTGAACGCCACGGAGCATATGAGATGTTCCAAGAGCTGAAATTGGTATTTCAGACTCATGCCCGTGTCGAGAGGTATGAGACCTCTGACAAGTACTTTGCCTACAAGATGGAGGAGAATAGCTCAACCAATGAGCATGTGCTTAGAATGTCTGGGTACTACAATCGCTTGAATCAAGTGGGAGTTAATCTTCCAGATAAGATATTGATTGACAAAGTTCTCTAGTCACTATCACCAATCTACTAGAACTTCATGATGAACTATAATATGCAAGGGATGACGAAAATGATTCCCGAGCTCTTCGCGATGCTGAAATCAGCGAAGGTAAAAATCAAGAAAGAGCATCAAGTGTTGATGGTTAACAAGACCACTAGTTTCAAGAAAAAGGGCAAGGGAAAGAAAGGGAACTTCAAGAAGAATGGCAAGCAAGTTGCCGCTCCCATGAAGAAGCCTAAAGCTGGACCCAATGTAACACCCCATGTCATTAGCCACAATAATCACTTTTGATAATGACAAGTCAGCATGTTTAACAGTGCATAATCATCATTAGCATCATATTGCATTTCAACTCCTAAGTCAGAATTCAAATTTAAATGAAAGTAGAAAATAAAAGTTGTGCAACATAGAAACTAAAATGTTCAATAAATGACAAATATTACAGAGACCATTCTAAAATTGTAACCAACATTTAGTAAATTAATTAAGCGACCCAAACCTCTTTTAACAGTGGCTGAAAATAATGTTTAATAACCTTTTAATAAATCTAGATCAAATATGAAATGATGTTTTGCCCAAACTAGTTTTTGGTGTTAGGGTATAGTGCACTGCTAATTATGGACTAGGTCACACTTTTTACAAAATGCACATAGTGCCCAAACAATTAGCTAATAGAAAACAAAAGAGACAGAAAAAGAAAAAGGGAAAAAGGCCTAAAGACGCTACTGTGCACTAGAGCCTATCGCTACAGCGCCGGCCCAGCCCACCCCGCACCTCCTCCCTCCTCCCGCACTGCTCATGCCGCCCCGCTGTCGAACACCGCGCGCGCGCGCCCTAGAACAACCCCGCACCCACCCTGGCGAACCCTAGCCCTAGTCCTCCCTTCCTCGCTCCCCGCCTTGCCCGACGCCGCCATGATCGGCCTCCGCTGAAGCTCGTGGCCACCGCCACCCTTTCGCCCCGCCGACGTGTCCACGAGCTCCGCCGCATCGAGCCCGTCCTCCTCGACCACAAGCCCGAGCCCCGGAAGCTCTGCATCGCCGTACTGCTTCGCCTTCTTCCCCTACGGCCGCCGTCGAACACCGCCTCGATTCGCCACCGTCGCCCTTCCCCGAGCCATCCCCGGGCCTTCTCTGCAACGCTGGTGAGCCCTCCCCTGCCCCCTCTAGCCGCCTGTAGCGAGCTCCTCCACCTTAGCCGAACGCGCCGCCGTAGTGACCTCGTCGCCGGCGTGGCCACAGTGACCATATGGTCCCGTGCGTGCCACCGTTGCACTCCCCGCAACGCGTAGACACCGTAGCCACCTCGCCCTGCCCTTTTTGCACGCCGTAGCCCCGATCCCAACGGTGGCCGAACTCCGGCGTCCGCCTCGTTGCTCGCCGTCGACGCTACCGACCACCGCAGCCCCCGCCGTCACCCTAGATCGCTCTGCCATCGTCTGCCCGTTCGAAAGAGCCCGACCGCGCTCGCAATGGTGCCCTCGCGCCATTTTTGAGCCGCGCCGCCGTCCCTGGTGCTCGCCGGAGCAACTCCGGTGGCCGGCTGGCGCTGCTGCCGACGTGGCTGGCCTGGGGCCACCCCCAGTGCCACTGCCAGTGGGCCAGGCCGGCCCCAGTTGACCAGTTGACTTGGTCAACTGGCTGACTAGGCACTGCCCCGCCACTGACTGGTGGGGCCCCTCTCCCTGTGTCTATGACATATGGGCCCCCCTGTCAGGTGCCTAATTAAATAATTAGATAAATAAAAATAATTAAAATCCTAATCACTCACTAACTGCTGGGCCCCACCTGTTAATTAACCCAATTAGTTAATTTAACCACTCTGTTAATGTCACAGTGTATGACATGTGGGTCCCACCTGTCAGGTTTGACTCTGGTCAGCCAGAGTTGACCTGCTGATGTCACACTGACCTCATGCTGACGTCATCATTCACTATTCTGGATAATTCAAATTTAAATAAATAATTAAATTCAGAAAATGTATAAAACTTTAGAAAATCATATTAAATAAACCGTAACTCCGATGAAAATAATTTATATATGCAGAATTTCGATACGAATCTGAATACGCCCTCCATATCCCTGTTAGATGCCCCTAGCTATATGAACATTGAACTTTTAGACCGATTTCGATAAATGAATAGTGCCCAACGTTGATTAAATAAATCCAAATAAATTCCTAAATTAACTAAATCATTTAGTTAGGCAGTAGAACACCCCGACATATCATTTAGGCATCTCATACATATTGTTTACATTATTGCCGTGAATTTATTGTTTCTCTCCCCCCCCCCTTCTCTCTCGATAGACGCTGAGACCGACGACGCTGCAGCTGGGTACGACTACACTACCGACGAGCAGCCCATTGACGATCTCTCTCTCTCTTGCCAGAGCAACCAGGCAAGCCCCCCCCCTTGAGCATCCAGATATCGCCCATTCCATTTCTCCTGCTTGCATTAGATTTTGCTACTGTTAAATGTTGCTCCTATTCTGATGCATAGCCTGCTGTTGTAACCTGTTCATTGTTACCTTACCTGCCTATGATAAACTGTTTAGTATAGATTGGTTGTGAACCATCAGTGACCCCACCACCTTTCCTTTGTTGCCCCTGCTTGATCATCGACGACTCGATCAATGTGATCGTTGACCAGAGACCGACACCTCACTTCACACCCCCTTAGTTGTACGACTCTGTATAAAACTATCGAGTGCCGAGGGTGATACCTCGTAACGCACTCCTGATGAATACTCTGCAGTGTAGCTATTCGGTCGTGGTCATCGAGGGTGATTCCTCCTTCTCCACTTCTGATACGACTCTGCCGTGCAACCCCTCAGTGTGAACCTCGAGGGTGATGCCTCATACGTTCACCCTGATGTTTTCATCGAGTGGAATCCGCCGAGGGTGATTCCTCGGGTTTCCCCTTTGATGATATGACCACACGGTTACTTTGACCTTGTTACAGGCGGGTCTACCCTGGTGGGTACCCGCTGGGGATCTATGATGTCGGGTGTGCCGGTAGGGCACTCGAGTGTGATATTGTGGCGGAGCATCAGAGACTCTGATTGTCTCCGCGTGATACTAAATGAGCCTATGGATTTTGTGTGATCTGAGTGGGTCGACGTGCCCTATACGCACTACCACCACGCGGGATTATGGTTATGGGGCCCTCTGCGATGTACGTTCCTCCCGAAAGCTCGTCAGACGTCATGATTCACCGTGCGGGCTGATTGTCGGGATTGGGCTGGATACTTCACTGACGAGTTCAGTGTCGCGCCTGCACCCCGGCCAGTCTCGCAACGCGCAGGGTGCCCAGGGCGAAGGCCCAAGACCTCTGGGCTCATAGGTTAGTCCGGCGTGCTGACCTCTCTGCCGAGCCTAGGTAGGGCGCTGCTTCGTGTTGATCTTCCGATGACGGGCATTACCCAGCAAGTATGTTCGGCCAGAGTTGATCGAGCGTGTTGGGTAACAGTAGTGCACCCCTGCAGGGATGAATAATCTATCGATAGCCGGTTCTACGGTAAAGGACGCTCAGTTTGTGTATCCCAATCTACTACTTGAACTGGATACTTGTTACTTAACTGAAGCTTCAGGATCACTTTCTCGCTTGGGAGTCGAGGAAGGATCTCTAGGCTTGCTTCAACATGTTTGCTGAATAAAATGCTATTCTACTCTCTTCTACTGCTGCAAGATGATGACTTTGTGAAGATGCTAGTCTTCGATAGGACTAGGCCTTCTCTCTATTCTGGCTTTTCTGCATCCCAGTCCACATATACAGCCTTTCTCCATTGATAATGTTGCATATGTAGTATAGATCCTTGCTTGCTGAGTACTTCGGATGAGTACTCACGGTTGCTTTACTTTCTTTTTTCCCCATATCCCAACTTGATGATACATCAGACGATGGAGTCCCGGAGCCAAATGCCACCACAGAAGCTTACTACCAGGAGGGTCCAGAGGGCACGTACTATTGGATCGAGCCAGCCGACCAGGAGTAGGATCGGAGGCTCCCAGGCAGGAGGCCAACGCCTTTCGATCTAGTGTCGTTGTTTGAGCTAGCCTTCTTAAGGCAAAACTTGTCTAACTATGTCTGTACTCAGATAATATTTGTATGACTGACTTATGTATTCGGATCTTCGGATCCCTGGTCTGTAATATCGTGGATCTCCATTTATTTGTGTTAGAGTTGTGTTGTGATATCTTCCCGTGAGTCCCTGTGCTTGATCATGCATGTTTGCGTGTATGATTAGTGCACGATTAAGTCGGGGGCGTCACAAGTTGGTATCAGAGCCGACTGCCTATAGGAGGCCCCTTCCATTTCCTTGGCCGAAGTTGAGTTTAGAAACCGAAAAACTAATTTACTAACTTGGCTGTGTGGCTTACGGGCCCACGTCGCCAACTGGGTGGTATTAGGATCTTTTATTCCTCGTCTATACTCTGGGACTCTAATCTCTCTTCTATTCGGGTTAAATAAATTTTACTAAAGCCGACACTTAGGATCTCGTAAATTCTGTCTACCCGGAGAGCTAGATATCTGTGCGATTTCCCTGTCATTGATCTGATTAGTCTGATAATCATTTTCCTTTCCATTGTTTTGTTTAACCTTTCTCTCCGAGTTGTGTTAAACTTCTCATTGTCGTTTGACAACCCTGAATTTCCTCTGTTTCAGATGGATCGTTTGTTTCCACCGCATCCTACGACACAGCTTGTGCTTCGCACTTGGGCTCGTGATGCCCCTGGGTTTCCAGCTGTCCTGAACGCTCTCATGACCAGACTTAGCTACCACTGGTACCCCAAGTACATGGTCTACGAGGATTACCGCGAGTTCAATCAGGAGCAGTACCATGTTGATGTTCGTATCTATGATCGGCAAAATGACTCAGACACCGAGCTGCACCTTTTCCATGGTATCGGCGTGACGATTGAGATGGCAGTACATGATGCCGCCTACTCTGCTGTCGCACGTCTCCGAGGACAGTTCAGCGATATCTTGGATGACTCTGAGTTCCGATACATTCCGTATGCCCCTGCTGGAGATGCTACTGGATACTACACAGCTATCTGTGCCCCGCACGAGCCTCGTCGCTATGACCCGCGCGTTCTGATTCAGTGCACTCAGGCTCTGGATCGCACTGTTCGGGCTCTTGCCGTTGAGTTGGTTGCCACTCGAGCACGTCTCTACGATACTATGATGCAGTTGCTACCCGCTGTTCGCGCGGGGATACATCCTGAGCACATCCTTTACCCGCGCAGGACTCAGATGTATGCTGGTATTGATTGGCCTGCTGTTGGAGGTCACACACCTACACGTGGACCTCTTCTTACAGCTCGAGACCGGGTTCTACATCAGAGTGCACATGGAGCGCAGGATCCTACCGCGACGAACATTCGTCGTCCGCGCTCGCAGTTACCCCGTTACAGTGGTTTTCCGCGACGTTGATGTAGCCTTTGCTATGTCTCGTTGTGTATTTCCTTACCGCGTGCCTGCGCGCCGCCTAGTATGTCTAGCGTTTAATTTGCGCCGTTATGCTGTCCGCATGTACCCGACTCTGTGTATGGATCTGTAGGTCTTAATTGACTACTGTTATGTATCTGTTACACTACTTATTTGTTGTCGAGTTACATCATGCTTGTCGCTAAACACTCGCAATTGCTTTTACTAAACTACCCCCTGTTGATACTTAGCAGGATGGTTAGACCAGGTGGTCGTGGTCGTGGTCATGCCCCTGAACGTCCACCACCGCCAGACTATATGGCAGCTATGATGCAACAATTCGAGCTCAACCGCCAGTTCATGACTGGAATTATGGCTCAGTTTCCGCATCAGAACAACCAGAACCAGAACCAGAACCCTCCTTCAATAACTCTGCTAGAGTTTATGCGGCTTAACCCCACTCAGTTCCGCAACTCTGACAAGCCATTGGATGCTGATGACTGGCTTCGCGACATCACTCATGAGATGGAGTCTGCTAACGTCGCTCCTGCCAACTTCGTCACCTTCGCGGCCTTTTTCCTAAAGGGACCCGCTGCTCAATGGTGGGACACCCACAAGCGTACACTGCCTGCTGGAACAGTCATTACCTGGTATGAGTTCCAGGCTGCTTTCCGTGCACGTTACATCCCTCAGGCAATTATGGAACGGATGAAGACCCAGTTCCGCAACCTCACTCAGGGCAACAAGACTGTCGAAGCTTATCAGCGGGAATTTCTCGACCTCTCCCGCTATGCTGAAGAAGACATCACCACAGATGCCCGTAGACAAGAGAAGTTCCGTAATTGACTCCACCCAGACCTCGAACTTGCACTTGCTGCTCAAGACTTCAACGACTTTTCGACTCTTGTGAACAAGGCTATTCTTGTTGAGACCGCTCAGATGAAGCATAAGGACTCGCAGAAACGCTATCGTGATGCTGGCTCATCTTCGGGCTCAGCATAGAAGCGTCGAGTCTGGATTCCCAACAATGTGTTCCGTCCAAATACCTCTGCGCCAAAGAACAACTATGCTGCACCACGTGTGCCTCCTCCACCACCGAGGCAGCCAAAGGCTCAAGCTATTCAAAACAATGCTCCTCTTCGTCCTGAAGATGGTCTGTGCTTCAAGTGCCACAAACCAGGTCACCAGGCTAAAGACTGCCGCCAGACTCAGAATCAGTTAGCTTTTCCTTGTACTGGCCATGGCAATGGTCGTGGCAACAATCAGACCCGCAACTATAATACTGGGTCTGCTGCACATGGTCGTGGACACGCTTATAACATTGACATTGAAGAAGTCCAGGATCAACCTGCTACTGTGATGGGTACCCTTCTTGTTAACTCAGTACCTGCTTCTATTTTATTTGATTCAGGAGCATCACATTCATTCATCTCTGGAAAATTTGCATTCATGCATGGCATTCGATATGAGAAGATGCGTACTCCGTTAGTCATTAAAACTCCCGGAGGTCATTGTCATGCTGAGGTGATAGCACCTGACGTTACCGTCGAAATTAAAGGGTTGGAATTCCTTGCCTCACCCATCGTCTTGAAGTCTTCCACCATAGACCTCATACTCAGAATGGATTGGTTGAAAGCTCACATTGCTTCGATCAATTGTGCCACTAAAGTCGTCCAACTTCTTCACCCCTTTGATGAGATAGTGAACTACACCGCCCGAATTACTCGATATGCTGAAGCTCAGATATATGCTCTGAATGCTTTGAACGCCTCACCTCTGGAAGGAATCGAGAACGTTCCTGTCGTTCGAGATTTTCCGGACGTCTTTCCGGAAGAACTCCCAGGAATACCCCCGGTTAGGGCTATCGAGTTCGTCATTGACTTGAAACCTGGCACTGTCCCTATTGCGAAGCGACCTTATAAGATGCCTCCGCATCACCTTCTCGAGCTTAAGGAAGAAATCGACAAGTCACTTAAGAGTGGTTTCATCCGCCCCAGTTCCTCTGCTTGGGGAGCACCTTCACTCTTCGTTAAGAAGAAGGATGGAACTAACCGATTGGTTCAGGATTATCGGCCCATTAACCAAGCCACAATCCAGAATAAATACCCACTGCCCCGGATCAATGATCTTTATGATCAACTTGCTGGATCATTGGTGTTCTCTAAACTCGACTTGAGGTTGGGTTATCACCAGATCCGTGTCCGTGAAGAGGATATTCCCAAAACTGCATTCGTCACTCGTTATGGCTCTTATGAGTACACTGTCATGTCCTTCGGCTTAACAAATGCTCCAACAACTTTCTCCCGTCTAATGAATTATATATTCATGGATTACCTCGACAAATTCGTCGTGGTTTATTTGGATGATATCCTTATATATTCCAAGAATAAAGAAGAACATGTTGAACACCTCCGTCTGGTACTGGAAAGGCTCCGAGAACACCAGTTGTATGCCAAGTATTCCAAATGCGAATTTTGGTTATCTGAAGTGACCTATCTTGGGCATGTGATTTCCAAGGATGGAATTGCTGTTAACCCCAAACGAGTTCAGGCTATTCTTGACTGGACTCCCCCGAAGAATGTCAAGCAAGTCAGAAGTTTTCTCAGACTTGCTAATTATTGCCATCGATTCGTTGAGAACTTTTCCAAGATTGCAAAACCATTGACAAATCTGCTTCACAAAGGTGTCAAATTTGAGTGGACAGAAAAATGTCAAGAAAGCTTTCAGACACTAAAAGATAAATTGACATCTGCCCCAGTATTAGCACCCCCGGATTCACAAAAGGATTTCGTAATATACTGTGATGCATCTCATCAAGGATTAGGCTGTGTCCTAATGCAAGAGCGCAAAGTGATTGCTTATGCCTCCCGGCAATTGCGTCCTCATGAAGAAAATTATCCCATGCATGATCTTGAACTTTCTGCGGTTATTTATGCCCTGAAGCTATGGCGACATTGCCTTCTCGGTAACCGTTGCGAGATATACACGGATCACCAAAGTTTGAAGTATTTATATACTCAACCAGATCTGAACCTTCGTCAACAAAGATGGCTCGAAAAAATTGCCGATTATGACATGAATATCTCATATACCCCTGGCAAGGCTAATGTAATGGCCGATGCTTTGAGTCGAAAGGCTTATTGCAACAATCTTATGGTTCAGGAAGCACAACCTCTGCTTTATGAAGAGCTTCGCAAATTGAACCTCCATATTGTTCCACAGGGTTATCTCAATACCCTGGTTGTCGAACCAGATTTAGAGCACAGCATTAAGATTATACAAAAGTATGACACTGAAGTTGAAAGGATTAAGCGGTACCTCGAGAAAGGAAAGCCGTCGGAATTCCATCTTGATAAGGATGGGATCCTATTTTTCCAACATCGTCTCTTCGTACCCAAGTTCAAGGATGAGAGGGAACACGTTATGAAGGAAGCTCATGACACTCCTCTGTCAATTCATCCTGGTAGCACAAAGATGTACCATGACATTTGTCAGAGATACTGGTGGCCTAATATGAAGCGAGACATTGCTCGTTATGTTTCTGAGTGTGACGTCTGCCGACGCATTAAAGCAGAACATCAAAGGCCTGCTGGAACTCTGCAACCCCTTGAAATTCCTGAATGGAAATGGGACAAGGTCCAAATGGATTTCATTACTGGTTTTCCCAGATCTCAGAAGGGTCATGATGCTATTTTTGTCGTCATTGACCGATTCTCCAAGGTTGCTCACTTTCTGCCAGTTAAGGAGACAATCACTGCTAGCCAGTTAGCGGACTTGTATGTTTCCCGAATTGTGTCACTCCATGGTGTTCCTTTGGAGATCAGTTCTGATCGTGGCAGCCTCTTCACCTGAAGATTCTGGAATAGTTTCCAAGAAGCTATGGGAACTCATCTGTCTTTCAGCACCGCTTTTCACCCTCAGTCACAGGGTCAAGTCGAACGAGTTAATCAAGTGCTCGAAGATATGCTTCGAGCTTGCGTCATCTCCTTCGGTAAGAAATGGGAGGAATCTCTCCCGTATGCCGAATTCTCTTACAACAATAGCTATCAAGCTAGTCTGAAGATGGCACCGTTTGAAGTTCTATACGGTCGTAAGTGTCGAACCCCTCTGAATTGGTCAGAAACTGGGGAACGCTCACTCGTCGGACCGGACATTATTCAGCAAGCTGAGGAACAAGTCCGCATTGTCCATGAACATTTGAAATCTGCGCAGTCTTGTCAGAAGAGCAACTATGACCGAAAGCACCAGGAAATGGTCTATCAACCTGGCGAGCAAGCTTACCTCCGCGTCACTCCGTTGAAAGGCACTCATCGGTTTGGAATCAAAGGCAAGTTAGCTCCTCGCTACATTGGCCCGTTCCGTATTCTTGCCCGTCGAGGAGAGGTGGCATATCAATTGCAATTGCCGCCAAATCTTTCACAAGTACATGAAGTCTTTCATGTATCCCAACTCCGTTGCTGCTTCAAGGATCCTATTCGAGCTGTGGATCATGAAGTGCTTGAATTACGGGAAGATCTGTCTTATCCAGAATATCCCATCCGTATTCTTGATCAAGCTGAACGCCGAACACGTCAGAAGTCTATCAAATTCCTCAAGGTTCAGTGGTCAAATCATTCTGAAGATGAAGCCACTTGGGAACGCGAGGATCGTCTTCGCGAAGAATACTCCTCTTTCTTTCAGTCTTCCTCTTAATTCTCGGGACGAGAATTCTTGATAGATGAGGAGAATTGTAACACCCCATGTCATTAGCCACAGTAATCACTTTTGATAATGACAAGTCAGCATGTTTAACAGTGCATAATCATCATTAGCATCATATTGCATTTCAACTCCTAAGTCAGAATTCAAATTTAAATGAAAGTAGAAAATAAAAGTTGTGCAACATAGAAACTAAAATGTTCAATAAATGACAAATATTACAGAGACCATTCTAAAATTGTAACCAACATTTAGTAAATTAATTAAGCGGCCCAAACCTCTTTTAACAGTGGCTGAAAATAATGTTTAATAACCTTTTAATAAATCTAGATCAAATATGAAATGATGTTTTGCCCAAACTAGTTTTTGGTGTTAGGGTATAGTGCACTGCTAATTATGGACTAGGTCACACTTTTTACAAAATGCACATAGTGCCCAAACAATTAGCTAACAGAAAAGAAAAGAGACAGAAAAAGAAAAAGGGAAAAAGGCCTAAAGACGCTACTGTGCACTAGAGCCTATCGCTAAAGCGCCGGCCCAGCCCACCCCGCACCTCCTCCCTCCTCCCGCACTGCTCATGCCGCCCCGCTGTCGAACACCGCGCGCGCGCGCCCCAGGCCCCCCTCGCTCGCCGCCCGACAACGCGCCCGCACTTGCGCGGGGGATAAGAACAGCCCCGCACCCACCCTGGCAAACCCTAGCCCTAGTCCTCCCTTCCTCCCTCGCTCCCCGCCTCGCCCGACGCCGCCATGATCGGCCTCCGCTGAAGCTTGTGGCCACCGCCACCCTTTCGCCCCGCCGACGTGTCCACGAGCTCCGCCGCGTCGAGCCCGTCCTCCTAGACCACAAGCCCGAGCCCCGGAAGCTCTGCATCGCCGGACTGCTTCGCCTTCTTCCCCTACGGCCGCCGTCGAACACCGCCTCGATTCGCCGCCGTCGCCCTTCCCCGAGCCGTCCCCGGGCCTTCTCTGCAACGCCGGTGAGCCCCTGTGCCTGATGCGCCCTCCCCTGCCCCCTCTAGCCGCCCGTAGCAAGCTCCTCCACCTTAGCCGAACGCGCCGCCGTAGTGACCTCATCGTCGGCGTGGCCACAGTGACCATATGGTCCCGTGCGTGCCACCGTTGCACTCCCCGCAACGCGTAGACACCGTAGCCACCTCGCCCTGCCCTTTTTGCACGCCGTAGCCCCGATCCCGACAGTGGCCGAACTCCGGCGTCCACCTCGTTGCTCGCCGTCGACGCTACCGACCACCGCAGCCCCCGCCGTCACCCTAGATCGCTCCGCCGTCGTCTGCCCGTTCGAAAGAGCCCGGCCGCGCTCGTAATGGTGCCCTGTGCGCCATTTCTGAGCCGCGCCGCCGTCCCTGGTGCTCGCCGGAGCAACTCCGGTGGCCGGCTGGCGCCGCTGCCGACGTGGCTGGCCTGGGGCCACCCCCAGTGCCACTGCTAGTGGGCCAGGCCAGCCCCAGTTGACCAGTTGACTTGGTCAACTGGCTGACTGGGCACTGCCCAGTCACTGACTGGTGGGGCCCCTCTCCCTGTGTCTATGACATATGGGCCCCCCTATCAGGTGCCTAATTAACTAATTAGATAAATAAAAATAATTAAAATCCTAATCACTCACTGACTGCTGGGCCCCACCTGTTAATTAACCCAATTAGTTAATTTAACCTCTCTGTTAATGTCACAGTGTATGACATGTGGGTCCCACCTGTCAGGTTTGACTCTGGTCAGCCAGAGTTGACCTGCTGACGTCACACTGACCTCATGCTGACGTCATCATTCACTATTCTGAATAATTCGAATTTAAATAAATAATTAAATTCATAAAATGTTTAAAACTTTAGAAAATCATATTAAATAAACCGTAACTCCGATGAAAATAATTTATATATGAAAGTTGCTCAGAATTGCGATACGAATCTGAATACGCCATCCGTATCCCTGTCAGATGCCCCTAGCTATATGAACATCGAACTTTTAGACCGATTTCGATAAATGAATAGTGCCCAACATTGATTAAATATATCCAAATAAATTCCTAAATTAACTAAATCATTTAGTTAGGCAGTAGAACACCCCGGCATATCATTTAGGCATGTCATACATATTGTTTGCATTATTGCCGTGAATTTATTGTTTCTCCCCCCCTTCTCTCTCGATAGACGCTGAGACCGACGATGCTGCAGCTGGGTACGACTACACTACCGACGAGCAGCCCGTTGACGATCTCTCTCTCTTGCCAGACCAACCAGGCAAGCCCCCCCCCTTGAGCATCCAGATATCGCCCATTCCATTTCTCCTACTTGCATTAGATTTTGCTACTGTTAAATGTTGCTCCTATTCTGATGCATAGCCTGCTGTTGTAACATGTTCATTGTTACCTTACCTGCCTATGATAAACTGTTTAGTATAGATTGGTTGTGAACCATCAGTGACCCCACCACCTTTCCTTTGTTGCCCCTGCTTGATCATCGATGACTCGATCAATGTGATCGTCGACCAGAGACCGACACCTCACTTCACACCCCCTTAGTTGTACGACTCTGTATAGTACTATAGAGTGCCGAGGGTGATACCTCGTAACGCACTCCTGATGAATACTCTGCAGTGTAGCTGTTCGGTCATGGTCATCGAGGGTGATTCCTCCTTCTCCACTTCCGATACGACTCTGTCGTGCAACCCCTCAGTGTGAACCTCGAGGGTGATGCCTCATACGTTCACCCTGATGTTTTCATCGAGTGGAATCCGCCGAGGGTGATTCCTCGGGTTTCCCCTTTGATGATATGACCACACTGTTACTTTGACCTTGTTACAGGCGGGTCTACCCTGGTGGGTACCTGCTGGGGATCTATGATGTCGGGTGTGCCGGGAGGGCACTCGAGTGTGATATTGTGGCGGAGCATCAGAGACTCTGATTGTCTCCGCGTGATACTAAATGAGCCTATTGGATTTGGGTGTGTGATCTGAGTGGGTCGACGTGCCCTATACGCACTACCACCACGCGGGATTATGGTTATGGGGCCCTCTGTGATGTACGTTTCTCCCAAAAGCTCATCAGACATCACGATTCACCGTGCGGGCTGATTGTCGGGATTGGGCTGGATACTTCACTGACGAGTTCAGTGTCGTGCCTGCACCCCAGCCAGTCTCGCAACGCGCAGGGTGCCCAGGGCGAAGGCCCAAGACCTCTAGGCGCATAGGTTAGTCCGGCGTGCTGACCTCTCTGCCGAGCCTAGGTAGGGCGCTGCTTCGTGTTGATCTTCCGAGGACGGGCATTACCCAGCAAGTATGTCCGGCCAGAGTTGATCGAGCGTGTTGGGTAACAGTAGTGCACCCCTGCAGGGATGAATAATCTATCGATAGCCGGTCCTACGGTAAAGGATGCTCAGTTTGTGTATCCCAATCTACTACTTGAACTGGATACTTGTTACTTAACTGAAGCTTCGGGATCACTTTCTCACTTGGGAGTCGAGGAAGGATCTCTAGGCTTGCTTCAACATGTTTGCTGAATAAAATGCTATTCTACTCTCTTCTACTGCTGCAAGATGATGACTTCGTGAAGATGCTAGTCTTCGATAAGACTAGGCCTTCTCTCTATTCTGGCTTTTCTGCATCCCAGTCCACATATACAGCCTTTCTCCATTGATAATGTTGCATATGTAGTATAGATCCTTGCTTGCTGAGTACTTCAGATGAGTACTCACGGTTGCTTTACTTTCCTTTTTCCCCATATCCCACCTTGATGATACATCAGACGATGGAGTCCCGGAGCCAAATGCCACCACAGAAGCTTACTACCAGGAGGGTCCAGAGGGCACGCACTACTGGATCGAGCCAACCGACCAGGAGTAGGATCGGAGGCTCCCAGGCAGGAGGCCAACCCCTTTCGATCTAGTGTCGCTGTTTGTGCTAGCCTTCTTAAGGCAAAACTTGTCTAACTATGTCTGTACTCAGATAATATTTGTATGACTGACTTATGTATTCGGATCTTCGGATCCCTGGTCTGTAATATCGTGGATCTCCGTTTATTTGTGTTAGAGTTGTGTTGTGATATCTTCCCGTGAGTCCCTGTGCTTGATCGTGCATGTTTGCGTGTATGATTAGTGCACGATTAAGTTGGGGGCGTCACACCCAAGCCTGAAACTGAGTGCCTCTACTGCAAAGGAAATGGTCACTAGAAGTGGAACTGCCTCAAATACTTGGCGGATAAGAAGGATGGCAAAGTGAACAAAGGTATATTTGATATACATGTTACTGATGTGTACCTTACTAGTGTTCGTAGTAGCCCCTGAGTATTTGATACCGGTTCAGTTACTATGTTTAGTAACTCGAAACAGGAGTTGCAAAATGAACAGAGACTAGTTAGTGGCAAGGTGACGATGTGTGTTGGAAGTGATTCCAAGGTTGATAAGATCACCATCGCACACTCCCTCTACCTTAGGGATTAGTGTTGGACCTAAATAAATGTTATTTGGTGTTTGCGTTGAGCATGAATATGATTGGATCATGTTTATTGTGATACGCTTATTCATTTAAGTCAGAGAATAATTGTTGTTCTGTTTACATGAATAAAACCTTCTATGGTCATACACCCAATGTAAATGGTTTATTGAATCTCGATCGTAGTGATACACATATTCATAATATTGATGCCAAAAGATGCAAAGTTAATAATGATAGTGCAACATATTAGTGGCATTGCCGTTTAGGTCATATTGATGTAAAATGCATGAAGAAACTCCATACAGATGGACTTTTGGAATCACTTGATTATGAATCATTTAATACTTGCGAACCATGCCTCATGGGCAAGATGACTAAAACTCTGTTCTCCAGAAGAATGGAGCGAGCTGATGACTTATTGGAAATAATACATACCGATGTATGCGGTCCAATGAGTGTTGAAACACGCGGCGGGTATCGTTATTTTCTGACCTTCACAGATGATTTGAGTAGATATGGGTATATCTACTTAATGAAACACAAGTCTGAAACATTTGAAAAGTTCAAAGAATTTCAGAGTGAAGTGGAGAATCATCGTAACAAGAAAATAAAGTTTCTACGATCTGATCGCGGAGGCGAATAATTGAGTTACGAGTTTGGCCTTCATTTAAAACAATGTGGAATTATTTCACAACTCACGCCACCTGGAACACCACAGCGTAATAGTGTGTCTGAACATCGTAACCGTACTTTATTAGATATGGTGCGATCTATGATGTCTCTTACCGATTTACCACTATCGTTTTGGGGTTATGCATTACAGACAGCCGCATTCACGTTAAATAGGGCACCGTCTAAATCCGTTGAGACGACACCGTATGAACTGTGGTTTGGCAAGAAACCTAAGCTGTCGTTTCTTAAAGTTTGGGGTTGCGACACTTATGTCAAAAGGCTTCAGCCTGATAAGCTCGAACCCAAATCGAAGAAGTGCATCTTCATGGGATACCCTAAGGAAACAATAGGGTACACCTTCTACCATAGATCCGAAGGCAAGATCTTTGTTGCTAAGAATGGATCCTTTCTAGAGAAGGAGTTTCTCTCGAAAGAAGTGAGTGGGAGGAAAGTATAACTTGATGAGGTAATTGTACCTTCTCTCGAATTGGAGAGTAGCACATCACAGAAAACTGTTCCAGTGATGCCTACACCAACTAGAGAGAAAGCAAATGATGTTGATCATGAAACTTCAGATCAAGTTACTACTGAACCTCGTAGGTCAACCAGAGCATGATCCGCACCAGAGTGGTATGGTAATCCTGTTCTGGAAGTCATGCTACTAGACCAAGGCGAACCTACGAATTATGAAGAAGCTATGATGAGCCCAGATTTCGACAAATGGCTTGAGGCCATGAAATCTGAGAAAGGATCCATGTATGAGAACAAAGTGTGGACTTTGGTGGACTTGCCCAATGATCAGCCAAGCCATAGAGAATAAATGGATCTTCAAGAAGAAGACTGACGCTGATGGTAATGTTACTGTCTATAAAGCTCGACTTGTCGCGAAAGGTTTTCGACAAGTTCAAGGAGTTGACTACGATGAGACTTTCTCACCCGTAGCGATGCTTAAGTCCGTCCGAATCATGTTAGCAATTGCTACATTTTATAATTATGAAATCTGGCAAATGGATGTCAAAACTGCATTCCTTAATGGATATCTTAAAGAAGAGTTGTATATGATGCAACCAGAAGGTTTTTTCGATCCTAAAGGTACTAACAAAGTGTGCAAGCTCCAGCGATCCATCTGTGGACTGGTGCAAGCATCTCGGAGTTGGAATATACGCTTTGATGAAGTGATCAAAGCATATGGTTTTATACAGACTTACAGTGAAGCCTGTATTTACAAGAAAGTGAGTGGGAGCTCTGTAGCATTTCTAATATTATATGTGGATGACATATTGCTGATTAGAAATAATATAGAATTTCTGGATAGCATAAAAGGATATTTGAATAAGAATTTTTCAATGAAAGACCTTGGTGAAGCTACTTACATATTGGGCATCAAAATCTATAGAGATAGATCAAGACGCTTAATAGGACTTTCACAAAGCACATACCTTGACAAAGTTTTGAAGAAGTTCAAAATGGATCAGTCAAAGAAAGGGTTCTTACCTGTATTGCAAGGTGTGAAGTTGAGTAAGACTCAAAGCCCGACCACGGTAGAAGATAGAGAGAGAATGGAAGTCATTCCCTATGCCTTAGCCATAGGTTCTATAAAGTATGCCATGTTGTGTACCATACCTGTTGTGTACCATGCCATGAGTTTGGCAAGGGGGTACAATAGTGATCCAGGAGTAGATCACTTGACAACGGTCAAAATTATCCTTAGATGCCTTAAAGAGGACTAAGGAAATGTTTCTCAGTTATGGAGGTGATAAAGAGTTCGTCGTAAAGGGTTACATCAATGCAAGCTTTAACACCGATTCGGATGACTCGGAGTCTCAATCTGGATACATATTGAAAGTGGGAGCAATCAGCTAGAGTAGCTCCATGCAGAGCATTATAGAGATAGAAATTTGCAAAATACATACGGATCTGAATGTGGCAGACCCGTTGACTAAAGTTCTCACACAAGCAAAACATAATCACACCTTAGTACTCTTTGGGTGTTAATCACATGGCGATGTGAACTAGATTATTGACTCTAGTAAACTCTTTGGGTATTGGTCACATGACGATGTGAACTATGGGTGTTAATCACATGGCGATGTGAACTAGATTATTGACTCTAGTGCAAGTGGGAGACTGAAGGAAATATGCCCTAGAGGCAATAATAAAATTGTTATTTTTTATTTCCTTATTCATGATAAAGTTTTATTATTTATGCTAGAATTATATTGATCGGAAACTTAAATACATGTGTGAATACATAAACAAATACCGTGTCCCTAGTAAGCCTCTACTAAACTAGCTCGTCGATCAAAGATGGTTAAGGTTTTCTAACCATGGACATGTGTTGTCATTTGATAATGGGATCACACCATTAGGAGAATGATGTGATGGACAAGACCCACCCGTTAGCTTAGCATAATGATCGTTCAGTTTTATTGCTATTGCTTTCTTCATGTCAAATACATATTCCTTCGACTATGAGATTATGCAACTCCCGGATACCGGAGGAATACCTTCTGTTCTATCAAACGTCACAACGTAACTGGGTGATCATAAAGTTGCTCTACAGGTATCTCCGAAGGTGTTTGTTGAGTTGGCATAGATCGAGATTAGGATTTCACGGAGAATTTTCATGGAATATATAAAAAATACTGGGGCAAAGAAGTACGAGAGGGGACCCACCAGCTGCCGACAAGGCAGTAGGGCGCGGCCACCCACCTAGGTGTGCCCTAGTGCCTTGTGGGGGCCCTGGCAGGCCTCCGGCCCCCATCTTCTGCTATATGAAGGGTTTTGACCTAGAAAAAATCAGGAGAGGACTTTCGGGATGAAGCACTGCTGTTTAGAGGCGAAGCCTGGGCAGGAGCACTTTTTCTCTCACGTGGAGCAATTCCGCCAGGGACACTTCCCTTCGGGAGGGGGGAAATCGAAGCTATCAACATCACCAACAACCCTCTCATCGTGGGAGGACTAATCTCCATCAACATCTTCACCAGCGCCATCTCATCCCAAACCCTAGTTCATCTCTTGTACCGAATCTCTGTCTCAAAACCTCAGATTGGTACCTGTGGGCTGCTAGTAGTATTGATTACATCTTGTAGTTGATGCTAGTTGGTTTATTTGGTGGAAGATTATATGTTCAGATCCTTGATGATATTCAATACCCCTCTGATCTTGAACATGAATATGATTTGTGAGTAGTTACCTTTGTTCTTGAGGACATGGGAGAATTCTTGTCATAAGTAATCATGTGAATTTGGTATTCGTTCGATATTTTGATGATATGTATGTTGTTGCTTCCTTTAGTGGTGTCATGTGAACGTCGACTACATGAAACTTCACCATACTTGGGCCTAAGGGAAGGCATTGTGGAGTAATAAGTAGATGATGGGTTGCTAGAGTGACAGAAGCTTAAACCCTAGTTTATGTGTTATTTCATAAGGGGCCGATTTGGATCCATATGTTTCATGTTATGGTTAGATTTATCTTAATTCTTCTTTCGTAGTTGCGGATGCTTGCGAGAGGGGGTAATCATAAGTGGGAGGCTTGTTCAAGTAAGAACAACACCCAAGCACCGGTCCACCCACATATCAAATTATCAAAGTAGCGAACGCGAAGCAAATAAACATGATGAAAGTGACTAGATGAAATTCCCATGTGTCCTCGAGAATGCTTTGCTTACTATAAGAGACCGTTCTGGCTTTTCCTTTGCTTTAAAAAGGATTGGGCCACCTTGCTGCACCTTTGTTACCATTACTACTTGTTGCTTGTTACAAATTACCTTGCTATCAAACTATGTGTTACTGATAATTTCAGTGCTTGCAGAGAATACCTTGCTGAAAATCGCTTGTCATTTCCTTCTGCTCCTTGTTGGGTTCAACACTCTTACTTATCGAAAGGACTATGATTGATCCCCTATACTTTTGGGTCATCAGTAGCATTCCACATCAAAAAATCTATTTTTACCATTTACCTACTCGAGGACGAGCAGGAATTAAGCTTGTGGATGCTTGATACGTCTCCAACGTATCTATAATTTTTTATTGTTCCATGCTATTATAGTATCAATCTTGGATGTTTTATATGCAATTATATATCATTTTCTGGGACTAACCTATTAACCCAGTGCCAAGTGCCAGATGTTGTTTTTTTTTCCTATTTTTGGTTTTCTAGGAAATCAGTACCAAACGAAGTCCAAATGCCACGAAACTTTTTGACGATTTTTTTTGGACAAGAGAGACCCTAGAAGCTTCGGGAGGAGACCAGAAGGCAAACGAGTAGACGACAAGGCACTAGGGCGCGCCCTAGTACCTTGTGGGTCCCTCGGGGCTCCGTCTGACCTAATTCCATCTCTGAATTCTCTAAAATCAGGAAACCAATAGAGAGCCACCCAAAATACTTTTTCCACCGCCGCAAGTTTCTGTTCTTTTGCGATCCCATCTGGAGGCCTTTTCCGGTACTCTGCCGGAGGGGGAATCGATCACGGAGGGCTTCTACATCAATCTTGCTGCCCTTCCGATGATGTGTGAGTAGTTTACCACAAACCTACGGGTCCATAGCTAGTAGCTAGATGGTTTCTTCTTTCTCTTTGATCTTCAATACAATGTTCTCCTCGATGTTCTTGGAGTTCTATTCGATTTAATCTTCTTTTGTGGTGTGTTTGTTGGGATCTGATTAATTGTGGATTTATGATTAGATTATTCATGAATATTAATTGAGTCTTCTCTGAATTCGTTTATGCATGATTATTATAGCTTTGTATTTCTCTCCGATCTATCCGTTTGGTTTGGCCAACTAGATTGATTTATCTTGCAATGGGAGAGGTGCTTTGTAATGGGTTCAATCTTGCGGTGCTCTATTTCCTAGTGACAAAGTAGGGGACAAGACACGTATTTGTATTGTTGCCATTAAGCGGAAAACGGTGGGGTTTATTCATATTGATTGGATTTACTTTGTCTACATCATGTCATCTTGCTTAAGGCGTTACTCCGTTTCTTATGAACTTAATACTCTAGATGCATGCTGGATAGCGGTCGATGGGTGGAGTAATAGTAGTAGATGCAGGCAAGAGTCGGTCTACTTGTCTCAGACGTGATGCCTATATACATGATCATTGCCTTGAATATCGTCATAACTATGCACTTTTCTATCAATTGCCCAACAGTAATTTGTTTATCCACCGTATGTTTTTTGTTCGAGAGAGAAGCCTCTAGTGAAAACTATGGCTCCCGGGTCACCTTTATCATATATAAAATCCAAAAATACCTTGCTATAATTTATTTACCTTTATTTTATTTTGTGTTTTATTCTATCTATCTATCACTATCAGATTTGATCCTTGCAAATAACCGCTAAGGGGATTGACAACCCCCTTGATCGTGTTGGGTGCAAGTATTTGCTCTTTTGTGTGTAGGTGCTGTTAACGAGGTTTCGCGTGGTTCTCATACTGGATTGATAACCTTGGTTCTTAACTGAGGGAAATACTTATCTCTACCGTACTGCATCAACCTTTCCCCTTCGAGGAAATCCCAATGCAGCTCACAAGTAGCAGTTCCGATGTTACAATGAGATCAAGAAGGATGTGGATGATGATGAAGATGATAGTGGTGATGATGCCGACGTCCCCATGCATGTGGTTGTGAAGATGGCGATCTCCTCCATGCTGATTCCCCCTCCGAATGGATTCTGGAGGCTAGGGTTTTCCTTTTAGATGTCTTTATGGGGGTTGTGGACGTCTGTTCCCCGATCCGAATGCACAGGGGAGAATTAGTCGACAAGGGAAGGCTGCCACCATGCCATACGACCACTCATATGAGCGCACACGCTCGTATGAGTGGGAGTCTTGCGCTCTAGAGATGTCGCATGGGCTCTAACTTTCTCCATTTGCTTTATTTCTTTTTATGGTACATGATAATCACAATAAATGACTTGATTCCACCATAATTTCCTGAGATTCTTCCCATAATATTTAATTTGCTCCAAAAGACATTTCCTAGGAAAATTGACAAAAAGCAGTGCACGAACGCGGTAAAATTCCATAGAGCCTACGGTGTAGGCACAAAATAACAGTCAAAATCATCATACATTTTGGACTCATCAGTAGGTGTCAGCAGTCATCTCTCATATAAAGCCATTGACACGAATATGAAAATTAGCCCAAAGTCCTAAAATGAACTAAGTGAAATCATTAGTCTCGTCAGATGGTTTTTTAACTAATCATCAAAACCACTAACGTATTATGGAGATGCACTTCCGCATATGAGTTCATGGGAAATGATGTTTAATCCATCCTTTTTTATATTTCTATATTTTGAGTTCATGTGTTCTAAGTGAAGCCTTAGAATTCTCCAAAATGCGAAAGAAAAGTGATATTCCTATAGAAAATTTTACAACTGACTCTACAATTCAAAGTATCATAGAAATATTTCTTACAAATTTCATTTCTACAGAAAATCATGTGAAAAATAAATCATTTGCTCTAGGGCAATATCCTATGTTGGAGCATCACTTAAGAAAGAGTCAAAATGCTCCAATACTTATAGGAAATTGCTTTTATGACAGTGGATGTCTGGCTGCTGGGTGTACATGTATTGCGGAGAAACATTTAGATCAGAAAAATGCAAAAAAAGTAAAATATATTTTAACAAGTATGGTTGAATTTTATACTCACATGTGGTTTCATGAAGAAATGAAATTCTTGATATTGTGGATAGAAAAACAAAACCATGCTTACAAAACAAAAAATAGTATTTTTGAGTTCTGATTTTTTGCTCCCATGAACACAAAAGATGTCATTTTTTGCAAGACCTCGCGTGTGAGTAGACACACTCAACCATGTTTGTAAAAAAATGGAAATTTTGAATTTTTTGCTACTTTTAGATTTTACTATCGAGTGCATGTGGACCTACATTCACAGATTAACTTAGGAAACATTTGGTAGCGAGTAGGAAGCCCAACCAGACTCTCCGAATGCAAAAATGGCATATTTAGTTGGCTGGGCTGCATCTGTTTTCTGGCCAGCACGAAGTTTAAAGCACTCCCTGACTAGGATGTGGGAACGACCGAATTGGCCGTTTTTCCGAGCCGGGCTCTAGCGACCCCCACGTGCCTTTTGCTTGCATGCTTGAGTAAAAAGTGTGGGAGACAGACGTGACATTTCATAACTCCCTCCCCTCTCTCTCCCCCTCACCGCCCCCATTCACACCACACACTCTCTCTCACTCTCACTGCCCCTTCGGTTTCTCCGATGGCCAGTACACAGCGTTGTGTCCCCCCTCACATCCCCTCTAGCAACCCGAACCACGACCGATGACTCATCAACGTCACTAGTAGGGAGGGTGTTGACCTGCTCATGGCTATCAAGTTCCCGCTTCTGTAGTAGGTTGTGGTCAACGTTCATTAACCCACCCATGAGTGCGGTTGCAGGAAGTTCATCGGCGGGCGTGCCATATCAGGCGTGCCCGGGGTGGGGATTTTTAGCCCCCCCCCCCACATGTGAGGGTTTTCTCCCCTTGCTCCGGCCCAATCCTATGCTACCCAGGCCGGTACATCGATGACTGTGACCGGTTCCTCGGGCGTAGGCATGACACAAAGCGAGACATCGATAGCGATGAGGATATTGCTACTGGGTCATGCATTGGTCGGGTCATCCACGTCACCGTTTTGGCGTACCAGCTAGGGTTTGGTCCAACTGCAAGAACTCACACCCACCTCCAGCGGCAACTGCTCCAGCGCAGGCTGTAAGTAAATATCGGCCAATGCACATTCAATTTTTGGGTCGTTAGTTTTTCACTAATATCTGATTTGAACCCTTTCAATTTGAATCCAATTGATTCAATTCGATTTGCACGAATTGATTTTATCCATGCTACGTGCTTACAATATGTTCAGTGCACTAACCTGTGCAATGTGCATTGCCATGATCAATGCACCTATCATGGAAATGCACATTGCACATATCATTGCCATGATCAGTGCACTGATCATGACAATGCCCATTACACATTAGTTCTATGATCATGGGAATGCCCTTTGCTATGACCAAGGCCATTGCATTGATGTGTCTTACTCTTGTCTTCTGAACTGACAAGGTGATAAAGACGAAGTGGGATATAGCCGATCAGGAATTCCATGTCGTCAAAGGCGCGGAGGACGCCGATGACTATCATCTCAAAGAACAAGTAGCCGGCAACACTCGATGTGCTGGGAAGGATCGAGGAGATGGCGACGCCTATGCTCAGGATTGGCTGCAAGCCCATAATTGGGCATGAGCCAGCAGATCAGGTGCCACACCGGTTCTATGTCATGATTCAAGACGTTGAAGATATAAACATGCTCGTCACACCAAGGCTTTCCAATAGATGACGAAGAGTTGGGTATACATCAGGCTTCCACATGTCATCAAGCTCTCAGCCAACAAGACCTGCAACTACTAGGTCCAAGTCCAGGAGTTCAACAAGCAGATGGTGCAGGGGAGGGGCTAGCAGTACTTCTCCCTGAAGCACAAGATCATGGCCGGCGACCTCCTCGATCTCAAACTATCGAACCTCGGCCTCAAGGTCTAGATCTACAACGCGAATACCTCCACCGTCCGCGGCTACAGATGCCACAACATTTTACACACTAACCAAACAGTTATGTGCTGCATCTGGTCACCCTCAAAGCATGCATGAAGGCGCCCAAACACCAGGCACAAAACTGATAGTGATGCAATGCAGACTACTAAATTATCTGTATAAGAGCATCTCCAATAGATGGTCCAAATGTAAAAATACCTAACTTTTGGACTGTCTGGGGCAAAAAAATGCTGCTCCAACAGACGATCCATATGTAAAAAAATTTGGACCGCGGCCTCCCGGTGATGTAAAAGTGAAAACTTTGTGATGCAAATCACGAGATGCAACTGATGTAAAAACCGCGGCCGCACGCCAACGCCCAACCGCCAGTTCATTCGCCTTCCGCCTCGCGACCGCCCGCCCGCGACCCGCCCGTCCGCCGCCCCGCCGCAGCTCCCCGCTCGGCCGCCGCCCCACCGCAGCTCTCCGACGCCGCCCCGCCGTAGATCCAGACCCCAGCCGCCTATTCCACCCCGCCTGGGCCGCCGCCTGCCGCCGCGCTGCCCCGCCCGCTCCCCGCCGGCCGCCGCCCCGCCCCGACCCCATCCGCCTCCTCTCCGGCCGCCTCCGCACCCCGTCCGCCTCCTCTCCGGCCGCCTCCGCCCCGCCCCGACCTCGTCCGCCTCCTCTCCGGCCGCCTCCGCACCCCGTCTGCCTCCTCTCCGACCGCCTCCGCCTCCGGTCCGTCCTCCTCCCGGCCCCGCTCCGTCCGCCTCCTCTCCGGCCGCCTCCGCCTCCGGTCCGTCCGCCGCCCGCTCCCTGATGGCGCCGAAGAAGACGCCGAAGGGCAAGTCCGGTTTCTTCGGCGTGAGGGCGAAGCCCTCCGGGAAGTTCGGAGTGGAGTTCTCCGACGCCGGGCGGCGTTGGTGGCTCGGCACGTATCCCACCGCCGATGATGCCGCGCGTGCCTACGACGTGGCGGTGTGGCGTGCCGGACGGCCGAAGACGGACCTCAACTTCCCGGAGATTGAGTCCCAGGCGGTGGCGGAGTGGCTCGTGCCGCAGGGCATCCGGATGGAGGAGATGCCGGCGAAGAAGGCGAAGAAGAGACCGGCGGTTGTCGTCGCTCCCGGCGAGAGCGACGAGGCGGCGATGGCTCGGTTTGCGCGAGAGCATCCGCAGTACATCCAGGCCAAGCTGGAGCACTACTGAAAGCGCGACATCGAGGCGAAAAAGAAGGGGGTGAAGAAGGAGGACGAGGCCGGCCCCTCGACTGTGATCCCTATCGAGTCATCGGATGAGGACTGGGGTGACTCCGAGGAGGAGGACGAGGGGTGCGATGACCCGACCAAGGACGAGTTCTGGGAGCAGTTCCACAGCTCGGACGACGAGGAGTAGTTTCATCTAGTAGTTCGAATAAGTAGTAGTTGAATTTGTGTATGAAACTATGTTGAATTTCATGTTTGAACTATGTTTAGATGAAATACTAGTTGGTCGTTTTAATCTTCGTTTTGGATCATCTGTTGGAGTTGATTTTTTTTTTAATCTCTGATTTGGACCATTTGTTGGAGTTGAGCATTTTTCAGAGCTTCAAAACGCACCATTTGACGGTCCATATTTTACATCTTCGGTTTTGGACCGCCAAAATTTGGACCATCTATTAAAGATGCTCTAACATGAATTTTTTGTCAGCATTGCCTCAACATATCCCAGTTGAGCCAAAGATATAAGGAGGCACACAAAAAATTCTGGTAGTACCAAACACGGTCCTTATTCATAAATTTCCCTTTCATACAAAACAATTTCGAAAGACAATAAATTGTTCTCACCCAAGTGACCGAGTGTTCCAGAGTCCTCGCACCGCCTAGAAAATATCAGAAGGACCTCGCTGCAAATGGTGGCTGCGTAAAGCGGCAAAACTAGATCATTTCCTCCGACCCCCCGCTTCGCTCGTCTGCCGCCGCCCACACCCCAAACCCTAACCCTACCGCCGCCGCCGCCATGGCCGACCCGCGGATGTTCCCATCGGGATCAAACGGCCCGGAAGACCACGCCCCCGGCCGCCGGAAGTACAACCCCTACCAGGATCTCAACATGCCCTACAACTACAAGAACCTCTACGACCTCCCCACCTCGCCGGAGTTCCTCTTCGAGGAGGAGTCCGCGGTGCAGCGCCGATCCTGGGGCGAGAACCTCACGTACTACACGGGCATCGGGTACCTCTCTGGCGCCGTGGGCGGCGCCGCCCTCGGCCTCCGCGACGCCGCCGCGGGCGCGGAGCCCGGGGAGACCGCCAAGATCCGCGCCAACCGCTTGCTCAACGCCTGCGGCAGCTCCGGCCGCCGTTACGGCAACAGGCTCGGGGTCATCGGGCTGATGTACGCCGGGATGGAGAGCGGCTTGGTCGCGGCGCGCGACCAAGACGACTGGATCAACAGCGTCGCCGCCGGGCTCGGCACCGGCGCGCTCTTCCGTGCCGCTAACGGGCCGCGATCTGCCGCCGTTGCGGGCGCCGTCGGCGGGGTCCTTGCTGCTGCCGCCTTGGCCGGGAAGCAGCTTGCGAAGCGATACGTGCAGGCAATATGAATCTCTTCCTGTTTGCTCAGATCAATTGATCAAATCAATCAGTCGCCAAGAATGGATTATTTTTATTTTTGCGTTTGTCGTTCTCCAGTTTAGCTGCTCCATTAGAGAATGCATAATATCTATGCTGTGTTAGTCACATGTATACGATCGGAATGGATAATTTTGGCTATGTTACAATGTCGGATGCAAGCATGATGTTATACATTTTTCGGGTGTTGCTGAGCAATAAGAGTCGATTTGAGATTTTGCAGCGGTTACAGTTGTGAAACATGGTACTACAGTATTTAGTAAGAATGTTATTTAGTTTGATGAGGATACGAGTGCATTGTGGATTACTCAGGGTTTCATGCCTGTGCCGTGTGTTCACTTGCCTGTCTTCTGATGTGGTTTTTGGGGCTTCAGAATTTTATGAAGTTGTTCTGAGTTTGATGGTTTATAGCTATGCCCGCCCCATGGGCACCTATGTTCTTTGGCGACTCGTTCGAGAGTGTGACGAAAAACCATTGTGTTTTGAGTTACTCCGGCCGATCATTTCGAAGATCTAAGCGCTCCATTTGACCCTAACCCTTGTATCTGTGGTTATCACTGCTTCTATTTTCTTGTGATGTACTATGATGTAAGCATTGGCTGTTAATTCTGCTCCTGCCCTGATTTGAGCTTGTTTTGGTATGTGGCCTTCTGACTGCTGTTCAAATATGTAAGTCACTTGGGAAATGGTTGCGTAATTGTGCAGGCACCGGGTTTGATTCAAAAAGCTTTAGTTGAGTTTGATTCAAAACCGTTTTAATTGGGGAAATGATTCTGATCAGCCAGTCGATCTAGCGCAGGCCTTTTTTGCAACATCGTTGTTGCATGACAGTGGCAGCGAACGATGACTGCGCAAGTGCGTGACGCGGCTGTAGATGTGTTGCAATTTTTGCAACATGTGTCTTGTTGCAGAAAATTAGATGCGGTGGAGATATTGTTGTAATTTTGCAATAAAGACCTTGTTGCAGGAAATTAGAGAAGAGAAGATTTTATAAAGAGTCTTTTTGCAGAATATTAGACAAGATTTTGCAACAAAGGCCTTGTTGCAAGAGCTATACGGACAGCTCGTCCAACTAATTGGACAGCGGATCATTTAAAAAGAATCCGCCGGCTAACACTTAGCACGGCCCTTTTAATTGTAAAATCTGTGCTAATCAGCACACATTTTTTAGAGACAAAAAGAAAGAAATTTGGAGACAAATCACTAAAACGGCAGAAACTCCTCTGCCTAGATGAATCCTCACTGGCACCCGGAATAGGGTATACAGGGTTACAGGCTATAGCTTTCATCAAGAGACTGGTTGGATTTAAATACAAATACGATCATCCTATTAGCAAACGTAAGAATAGGAGGGAAAGTACAGATCCGGTACTATGCCAAAGCTCTACTGTGCAGTGTATATATCTCAATACATGCCGAGCCGTGTCCTCTCTCCTGACAAAACTGAATACCGTGAGAGCACCTAACAAAGCAAACTAAACGAGGTTTTGTTGCAGCCTTCGGTTTCCCATCTTATTCAGCAGCCCTGCAGAGAAGCAGATGAAGTTGGAGACTGTTCCATGCCCGGTTCACGTCAATGGCTGCTGGTGTGTTTCAAGGGTTTAGTGGCTCATCTTCTGCTGTCATCTCTGCGGCTTCTGCAGGAATTTGATCTTGTGGTTAGCAATTTGTTAAGTCTGCATCTAATTCCAAGAGAGAAAATGGCATTTGCTTGCATCAAAATTGAAATGAATGAAGACAACATACTAGTTGATCTGTGAAGGTCGGACACGAACATCAGCCGCCTCTGCAAAATTGCTGCGATGAATAGGAAAATGGAACACATGCCAAACATGACAGCGATTGGGAAGGCATTCACCTGCAAAATAATATTCGTAGGAAGAGCATTATTGGGGATGAGTAATGATACTTCAGCTTGTTTTAGTAGAATCTTCTTTATGCAGGTATTCAGTCAAAATTAAATTCCATTTTTGTTTTGTTTTGTTATTGCACTGCATTACCAAAAAGGAAAGCCAGAGAGTTGGAATTGAGAAGGCTTTGCTGCTTACATTGTAAAGCACCACACATACAAACAGGTTAAGTGGTATGCGGAAGAAGTTCATGATAGTGCTTCTCGCCTCCTCAGGGATATATTGAGATCTCATCTTCATGATTGACGGCCAGAATATGCCAACACATGACTCGAATATGCAGAAACCAAGAAGCTGTACACAGCCTCCAAAGGAGATGCTTCCACCTTTCTCTGAGGGGGGTACTATTAACTGTTGAACAGAGATAGATGATAGATTGTAAGACTAAAACAAAGGAAACAATCAGAGTGGCTATGTGTAGCAGACTTACATTGGTAACAACAGGGAGGAAAAGAGTGAAAGCTGATATCGAGAACACGATCTGCATATAACCTTCGACCTTCATCTTCCGAGCTAATAGACGAGATGCAATTGAGCTACCCAACATCGAGGAGAGCATGAATGTGGCAAATATGAAGCCATGAGGAATGTCTTCTTCGTTTGGGCTCAAAGCAGGAGTCCACAAGAAAACAAAAGTGTACATTGAACCCTCAAACAGTGACTGTATGGCTCCAAGCAATGCAATCTTTTCATCTGAAATATTATGAGAAATACATCAATCGTCAGCGTTAAGTTCAAGACAATTATTATGTCCTTTCTTATGCCAAGACAGGCTAAACTTACCGGAAGCAATGGCTTTAGCTGCAACCTTGAACTGGGCCATCAAGTCCTTTCCTTCAGATGCATCCCCATAGTTCTCACCCCACGACGATAAGATGATTGCCATGCCTATTGCTAGGAAGCAAGCAGCAGCATCAAATGGAGCGACAGGGCCAAAACCCAAGTTATCAGCCAGTAGATTTGCAAATAGCCCTGCGACAATGGCAACTAGGCCATTCCCAAGAAATATAGCCTTGGAGAATGTTATTGACAGCCACTGCGGATCAAAACCTCTCTGCATAATCACAAGGTAGATTTGCACACTGTCAGTCAAAAAATCAAGGGTGTCTTACAAGACGGAAGCCCCCGAAGACATTGAAAAAAATCGTGCAGTAGGCTAATCACAAAAGGTACATATGTTTAAGCAAAATAGAACAGTGGATTGTACTGAACAGGATACAAAAGAGTACTCATGATACTTGTATGATTCAATTAGTTTCCAGATCAAATGGAACACCAGATCTGCCCACACAGGGACTAAATCTCAAATAAACATATACAAAGGAACTTGGACTGCTGACAGAATGTGTGCAAGAGAGTTAACCGCTGATAAGAGTTCAACAATTAGACCTCAGATACTAGTGCAGTTAGTATGTTTAACTGTGCATCGCATTTCGGTGTAGATGCAGAGGGCGGGGGTCACGAAGCTTCCATTTTCCAAAAAAAATATCACTATAAATGTGCTCTTATACATATCTTTTCAGTTTTTATATACCTCGAAGTCATTTTATATACACAAGTTGTCATGTACAGCAGTCAACTCCCCCTGATCCAACAAAAATTGGTTAGCTTCAGCACACCACTTGTATGCTGAGCACTAACGCAAATACACATAATTAAAGGCACAAAAATATCCAAGGATGTAGATATAGCTAATTATTAAGCGGGAACAGAGGGGTCGTTTCTGAAAGAAGCTGAAGTTAGACAACACAACGTACTGATAGGCACGTAGATCTGGGTGAGAGCAGTTACCTTGTTGTGCTCCGCGACGAGCCACGACTCGAATGCCGAGAAGAGCAGCGATGTTGCAATGCCTCCAAGCACACGGCCAATCATCAGAATCCTGTACTGCGGGGAGTGCTTCGTGATGCAGCTGAGGATGTAGGTGATGCAGTAGGTGATGCACGCCCTCTTCCTTCCCCTGCGAACGACCACCCAAACCCTCATCAGCCATCGGGGCATACCGACGAAATCAACGCAAGTCCGCCAAGGAAGGAAGGGGCGACCACGCACTGCTTGTCGGCGAGCGACCCGACGATAGTGCCGAAGAGCATGGAGGAGCCGAAGCCGGCGATGAAGAGGCGGCCGATGTCGCCCTTGTCGAACCCGTACTGGCTGTAGAGGTAGTACACGTAGGGCCCCTGCAGCCAGTCCCCAGCTGCACCGCCGCCACCAGCGCACGATTCAGACATCAGGAAATCGAGAGACGAGCCAGCATTGCGCCGCCCGGGTTCAGATCTGGACGAATTAGGAGGGGGGAGCGGAGGGAGGAGTTAGGCGCGTGCGTACACATCATGAGGGAGTAAACGAGGACGTAGTTGTTCTTGAAGGAGTTGAAGGCCGTCGGGGTGGCGACGCGGTCCTTGCCGGACTTGCCGAGCTCCAGCGCCGCTACGACGGCGGCGAGGCCGCCGAAGACGAGGTAGTAGAACACCTCCATGGCGGGGCCGAGGTGCGGAGGGGGTCGCGATTCGGGGGCTGGCGAATGCGATTGGGTCGGTTTGTTATAGGAGAATGGATTTTATACGCGCAGCGGCGGGCGTGTCATCTCATCTGCGTCGGATTTCGGGGCAGTGGGCACTGAGGGTGCGCGTGCCAGACGTTTGGTTGGGTCGCACTCGCTCGCCAGTTGGTGCCTCCCTGCCTGCAATCGTCGGCTTCCTTTATTTATTTTTTGTCACAAAACAGTACTTCCTCCGTTTCTTTTCAGTTGGCATATAAGATTTGTCTCAAGTCTAACATAGTAAAGTTTGACTGAGATTGTAGAAAAAAATATCAACATTCGCAATATAAAATCGATATCGTTAGATGCATTATTGAAGTAACTTTCATGTTGTATATCTCTAGTATTGTAGATGTTGATAATTTTGTATATAAATTTGGTCAAACTTTATGAAGTTTGACTTAAGACAAATCTTATATGCGAAGTAAAAAGAAACGGAGGGAGTACACACCAAGAAATCACAATTGAGACAAGTATTGAATTAATATTGTGCAAGTTTTTTGGACAATTGGTGAGTGAAGGGAAGTGTAGTATCTTTTCCACCCAAATGTGAATGTTGAGGTTAAAGCATAGGTTTGCGTGAAACTGAATATAATGGCGGAGGCTATTTCTGACACATATCTTGGTATTTTATCTATGGTGCGTTTGAATCGAAGTGATAGTTTCTCTCATCTTGTTGAAAGAGTTGTGAATCGACTTAGGTTGGAACGAAAAGTTGATGTCCTTAGGGGGGAAATAAAATTCTTTTGAAACCCATTATCCAGTCTATTCTGATGTATGCTATGGTTGTTTTCAAAATCCCAAAGAAAGTGTGCGAAGAAATTGCGGATGCAATGGAAGCTTTTTGGTGAGGGGACACACATGAATAGAAGAAAATGCATTGGCTAGCTTGGTGGAGGATGTGTCTTCTAAAAGACAAGGGAGACATGGGGTTTAGGGATCTCCATGCATTTAATTTAGCCATTTAGCCAAGCAAAGCTAGAGAATGATAACTCATCCTGATACTCTTTGTGCTATGATCTTATGAGCGAAGTACTTTTCTGATGGAAACATTCTGAAGGCAGGACCAAAATAGGGATCATTGTTTATTTGGCAGAGTATCTTCGATGGTCTTCAAACATTCAGGGCATATTTGGTGAGAAAATAAATATTTGGGAGGACCATTAGGTACCTTTTAGCCCAACAAGAATGATTCAGTCACGGAGAGGGAATGTTTTGCTGAGAACAGTGGATGAGCTTATTAATCCCATACGGGAACCTGTGATGAGGATCTTGTAAGGAATATTTTCCTTCCAGTTGATGTAGAAAGGATTTCGAGAATCCCCTCTTGGTGCACCTTAATGAGGACTTTGTAGTATAGCATACGACCAAATCATATTCTTTCTCCGTTCGGTCGGCCCACCACACAGAGTGGGAACATCAGTTTGGTGCTAAAACCATTAGTTTTGAAGGGACATCAAATGTTAATTCAATATGGTCGGCTGTTTCGAAGTAAGGAGCACTAAGCAAAATAAAAGTCTTTATCTGGCGCGCTCTCAAAGGAGTTGTTCCTGGTATGGCACGCCTCTCCCTCGGTATGTAAAAGTTTCGTCAGAATTCCCTATATGTCTCTTGGGCCCTCAAGACATTCGTCACTTGATATTTACATGTAACCGAGCATGGAAAGTTTGTAAGGCTCTTGGTCAAGACATGGTGGATTATTCGGGCTCAGTGGTCTTCGAAGAAATTCTCCGATGGTCGAGTAGGAAGTCTCTAGAGTTAGGGCAGCTCAACTTGCAAGAAACAGTGGTTGTAGCTTCTTGGTACATCTAGTGGGAGCGGAGAGAAGCAAGGAAAGGTGAGAATGTCAAGTGTCCATTTAGCTCAGCTTTTGCCATTCAGGTACTGACGGCAAATTTGAAGGAAATATGCCCTAGAGGCAATAATAAAGTTGTTATTTTATATTTCCTTATTCATGATAAAGGTTTATTATTCATGCTAGAATTGTATTGATCGAAAACTTAAATACATGTGTGAATACATAAACAAATACCGTGTCCCTAGTAAGCCTCTACTAGACTAGTTCGTTGATCAAAGATGGTTAAGGTTTCCTAACCATAGACATGTGTTGTCCCTTGATAACGGGATCACATCATTAGAAGAATGATGTGATGGACAAGACCCATCCGTTAGCTTAGCATATGATAGTTCAGTTTATTGCTATTGCTTTCTTCATGTCAAATACATATTCCTTCGACTATGAGATCATGCAACTCACGGATACCTGAGGAATACCTTGTGTGCTATCAAACATCACAACGTAACTGGGTGATCATAAAGATGCTCTACAGGTATCTCCGAAGGTGTCTGTTGAGTTGGCATGGATCGAGATTAGGATTTGTCACTCCGTGTATCGGAGAGGTATCTCTGGGCCCTCTCGGTAATACACATCATAAGAAGCCTTGCAAGCAAAATGACTAAGGAGTTAGTTACGAGATGATGTATTACAGAACGAGTAAAGAGACTTGCCGGTAACGAGATTGAACTAGGTATGAAGATACCGATGATCGAATCTCGGGCAAGTAACATACCGACAGACAAAGGGAATTACGTATGTTGTCATAACGGTTGGACCGATAAAGATCTTTGTAGAATATGTAGGAACCAATATGGGCATCCAGGTTCCGCTATTGGTTATTGACCGGAGAGGTGTCTTGGTCATGTCTACATAGTTCTCGAACCCGTAGGGTCCGCACGCTTAACGTTCGTTGACGATATAGTGTTATATGAATTATATGATTTGGTGACCGAATGTTGTTCGGAGTCCCAGATGAGATCACGGACATGATGAGGAGCTTCGGAATGGTCCGGAGGTAAAGATTGATATATAGGACGATGATATTCGGACATCGGAAGAGTTTCGGAGTGCACCGGGTAGTCATCGGATCGCCGGAAGGGGTTCCGGACACCCCTGGGAGGTCTATGGGCCTAATGGGCCAAGGGGAGAGACACACCAGCCCACAAAGGGGGCTGGTGCGCCCCTCTCCCTGGCCGCCGGCCCTAGGGAAGGAAAGGGGGGAGGGCTAGCCCCTCTTGCCTTCCCCTCCTCATGGGTAAAAGGAAAGGGGGAGGCGCCACCCTCCCCAGCCTTTCCCCGCTCGCCTAAAAAGGCAAAGGGGGGCGCGGCTAGGGGCAGGAGCCCAAGTGGGATTCGGCCCCACTTGGGGCGCCTCCTGGCTGCCTCCTCCCCCCCACCTATATATATGTGGGAGGGGGAACCTCACAAAGCGACGACAATCTCTTAGCCGTGTGCGGTGCCCCTCTCCACAGTTTCGTCCCTCGTCATATTTTCATAGTGCTTAGGCGAAGCCCTGCGGAGATAGCATCACCATCACCATCACCACGCCGTCGTGCTGTCGGAACTCATCCACTACTTCGCCGTCTTGCTGGATCAAGAAGGCGAGGACGTCACCGAGCTGAATATGTGCTAAACGCGGAGGTGTCGTACGTTCGTGTGACGCCCCCGGCCCGATCGTGCACTAATCATACATGCAAATGCACACGATCAAGCCTAAGGACTCACGGGAAGATATCACAACACAACTCTAAAACATAAATAAAGTCATACAAGCTTTATATTACAAGCCAGGGCCTCGAGGGCTCGAATACATAGCTCGATGGCATACAAGCGTCAGCGGAAGCATCAGTTATCTGAGTACAGATATGAAAGAGAAACAGAAAGGCCTTTAGAAAGGCGGGGCAAAATAAAACACTACGATCGAAAGGCGCAGGCCTCCTGCCTGGAACCTCCGAACCTACTCCTGGTCGACAGCCAGCTCGTAGCAGAAGCCATCCTCGGGGTAGTAGTAGTAGTAGTAGTAGTCGAACGTCGGCGGGGTAGCTGTCTTAGCGGCTCCGTCATCTGGTCACGACGAACTGATATGGGGGAAAAAGGAAAGAAAAGCAACCGTGAGTACTCTGAAGTACTCAGCAAGCAAGGATCTACACTACATATGCAACATTATCAAGGGGAGGCTGTATATGTGGACTGGGCTGCAGAAATGCCAGAATAGAGAGAAGGCCTAGTCCTATCGAAGACTAGCATCTTCAGCGGTCTTGCAGCAGTAGAAGAGAGTAGAACAATACCATATAATGTAGCAGTAATAATATCAACCTCATCCTGAGATCCTTTCTCGACTCCCTGCGAGAAAGCAATCCCAGAGCCATAACGTCTTCAAACCTCGTCCTGAGATCCCTTCTCGACTCCCTGCGAGAAGCAATCCCAGAGCCATATATACAGGTCTCATCACAGGTATCCAGTTCTAAATTGTATCAATCAGGATACAACTCCGAGTGTCCTTTACCGTAGGACCGGCTATCGATAGAAATGTTCTTCCCTGCAGGGGTGCACCAACTTACCCAACACGCTCGATTAACTCCGGCCAGACACACTTTCCTGGGTCATGCCTGGCCTCGGCGAAACGACACATCGCAACCCTACCTATAGCTCAGCAGAGAGGTCCCCGTCGGTCTACATCCTAAGTGCTCAGAGGTCTTGGGCCATCGCCCTGTGCACTCCGAGTCGTTGCGCGCAGGGAGAAGCCTGGCACCAGGAGGGCGCCGGTCCGTCCGTGCCGCCATGCTGAACTGGACGTCTGACAGAGCTTTCGGCTGATGCTACGATGCAGAACGCCCATACTATGCCCACGTGATGGTTAGTGCTATCAGACCAGAGGCCTGCTCGGATCAAATATCCAAATCGCTAGGACTAGGGGCTTGCGGTAACGAGCAGAGACTCACGAAAGATGTGACCCCGTCGCCCCGTCTCGAGGACTTGCGGCAAGGGCCATGAATGCCCGGCCACGCCTCGTATTCAACACTCGGGCACCATCCAGGTCAACCCGTCTCGTAAAAGACTGTCGGGAACTCAGGTCCACCTCTACTGGGTGGTACCGCCTGTCCCTTCAGTCCTGTAGTAAAAGTAGCTTCCTCGGGTCCCCCTTCGGGGCCGACCCGTCTCTATCAAGGTTCAGCAGTAAAGTCACAGTAACTGTGTGTCCATAACATCAAGGAAATCCGAGGTATCACCCTCGACGGATGCCCACTCGATGTAACCGTCAAGTCGAACTTAGGAGGAATCACCCTCGATGAGTTCACACTTGATGTGTTGTACGACAGCGTCGTATCGGAAGTGGAGAAGGAGGAATCACCCTCGATGACCACGATCGAATAGCTACTCTACAGAGTTAACATCAGAAGTGCTACATGAGGTTTCACCCTCGGCACTTGATAGTAACGCTGCAGTGTCGTTACAACTAAGGGGGGGTGATGTGCGGTGTCGGGGCCTGGTCTTCAATCCCGTTGATCGGGTCTTCTGACGATCCAGCGCGGCAGTCGGGATAAGTGGGGTCACTGATAGGTCTCTACCCAGCCTAGACTAAACAGTTTAGGATATGTAGGTAATTATCAACAGCAGGTTACAATGAACAGGCTATGCATCAGAATAGGTAAAGCAGTAGTAGCAGCAATTCTAATGCAAGCATGGGAAATTAGAATGGGCGATATCGGGATGATCAAAGGGGGGGGGCTTGCCTGGTTGCTCGGCGGCAAGGGCAAGGTTGTCAATGCTGTCTTCGGTCTCCGGAGCTGCGTCGGGATCTATCGAGAGAGAAGAGGGGGAGGAAACAGTATAAATATAGAGCAAACATGAGCAACGCAAAGTACGGCATGACAATATGCAGTGCCGGGTGTGTCCTAACGTATGGTTGCACGTCACCGAGGAAGGAGGAATCCATCCGGGAATGTTTTCCCGGTTCCGGACATTTGTCAGACAGATGACCGGAGAGGGACGGTTGCAAGTTCGGATAGTTAGGGATGCGTGACGGACGAACGGATCGCGTACTCGGATTCGTCTCGTCGTTCTGAGCAACTTTCATGTAGAAAGTATTTTCATCGGAGTTACGGTTTAAAAGATATGATTTTCTAAAGTTTAAACAATATTCTGAAATTACAGATTTATTATTAATTCGAATTATCCAGAACAGTAGCAGGGTGACGTCAGCATGACGCATGGATGACGTCAGCAGTCAACAGGGGGCCGGCCAGGTCAAACCTGATATGTGGGGCCCACATGTCAGTGACTCAGTTAACTAAACAGAGTCAGCTTAATCTATTTAAACTAATTAGCAGGCGGGGCCCAGCAGTCAGTGGGTAATTAGTGTTTTAAATCACTAATTAATTTTATTAACGGATTATTTATTTAATAAAACGTTTTACCGAGCGGGACCCACATGTCATAGACACAGGGCCCGCCCAGTCAGCGTGGACTAGGTCAACGGGACCCAGTGGGGCCCAGAGTCAGTGGCTGGGCCGTGGGGCCCGCGGCGCCACGTCGGACCGGCCGCCGGAGTCGCGCCGGAGTGCCCAGACGCGGTGGCGAGCTCCGGCGAGCTCGGGTTTCGCCCTCAGGGCGTCTCCGGGGCCGTGGCTTGGCCCGTTCGAACGGGCGGCGAGCGCCGCGTCACGTGGTGGTGTTGGCGTGGTTGGGGGCCGCCGGGAACGGCGCCGGCGATGACCGCAGCGGCGATGGCGTTCGGGTGGTGCACGGGGTCGGCGCTACGGCGCGCTAGCGAGCGAAAGGAGAAGCTGGGTGTGGCCTGCGCGATGCGGGGAGCACGATGCGCACAGGCCCGAGGCCGTTTGGTCACCGGAATGGCACCGGCGACGAGCTAGGCGGCGGTGCGTTCGGGCGAAAGAGGGGCGACGCGTACGGGCACGAAGAGCGCGCGGGGAGAGGGGGAGGGGGACGAGGTGCTCACAGCGAGTCTGTAGGTGAGCTTAGCGTGCGCGGGGAGGGCTCGGAGTGGCCGGAGTCGGCGATGGCGTGCGGCGGCCGAAGGTGGAAGATGACGGCGCCGGCGACGCAGCGACGCGTTCTAGCTCGTGGGGCTCGGGGGAGAGGCGTAGTCGACGGAGGCGAACCATGCGGGCACGGTCACGCGACGAGGCAGAGGCGGTGGCCGCGCGTGCTACGGCGGCGGTGCCATGGCTGCGCACTGGAGAGAGAGGAGAGGTGGTGTCCAGGGGAGAGTGAGGCGAGGGAGAGCCAGGGGGTCCGGGGTGCTGCTCATATACGCGGCAGTCACGGCGACGCGCTGTCGACCGCGAGGGAGGGGGGGCCTGGGCGTGCGCGCGTGCGTGCGCCAGGTGCTCGACAGCGAGCCCCGGGCGTGAGCAGTACGAAGAGGACGAGCGAGTTGGGCTGGGCCGGCCACTGTGCTGACTTAGGCCCAGCACAGTGGGTCTTTTTCTTTTTCTTCTTTTCTTTTCTGTTTTCTCTTTTTAGTTTCTGTTTTGACTTTTGTTTTGATTTCAAAATACTTTTGTAAAATATGAAACTAGCCCAAATAAATATGGTGCATTATTAGTCACTGCTAGAAACTGGTTTGGCGTCCATATCTTTTTGGTTTGGATTTTATTTAATTGAAAAGGGGTTGAATAGTGCTATGTTGCTGCTGTTTCTTGTTGTTCGAGTCCTTTTACAATTCCAACTAATGTTGCAATCATTTTTATAAATGCTAGGGGAATATTTGCAACATGAGGCACATTTTAGTTTTCCAGTTTGAACAACTTTTATTTTCCACTTTCATTTAATTTGAATTTGAGTTAGAAGTTGAAATGCATTATGATGCAAATGATGATCATGCACTGTTAAACATGATGACATGGCATAATCAAAAGGGTGATTACTGTAGTTAACCACTGGGGGTGTTACAAATCTCCTCTACTAACAAGAATTCTCGTCCTGAGAATTAAGAAGTAGAAGGAAAAAGTTCGGGGTATTCCGCACGAAGATTATCCTCGCGTTCCCAAGTGGCTTCATCTTCAGTATGATTTGACCACTGCACTTTGAGGAACTTGGTAACCTTCTGACGGGTTCGACGTTCAGCTTCATCGAGAATGCGGATCGGATGCTCCTTATAAGATAGATCATCTTGCAATTCGAGCATCTCGTGATCCACAGCTCGGTGCGGAGATTCCTTGAAGCATTTACGAAGTTGCGACACATGAAAGACGTCGTGGATATGGGAGAATTGCGGCGGCAACTCCAGTTTATATGCCACCTGACCACGTCTAGCAATAATGCGGAAAGGACCAATGTAGCGTGGAGCTAACTTGCCCTTGATTCCAAAACGGTGAGTGCCCTTCATAGGGGTGACACGTAGATAAGCTTGATCACCAGGTTGATAAGTCAAACCCCATCGTTTGCGATCATAGTTGCTCTTCTGGCGGTCCTGAGCCGCCTTGAGATTTTCCCGGACAATTCGGACTTGTTCTTCGGCGTGTTGAATAATATCTGGACCCACGAGCGGTCGTTCCCCAGTTTCTGACCAATTCAGAGGGGTTCGACACTTACGTCCATAGAGAACTTCAAAGGGGGCCATTTTCAAGCTGGCTTGATAGCTGTTGTTATAGGAGAACTCAGCATATGGAAGAGATTCTTCCCACTTCTTGCCAAATGAAATAACACAAGCCCGAAGCATGTCTTCAAGCACTTGATTGACTCGTTCAACTTGGCCTTGGGATTGGGGGTGATAAGCTGAACTCCAGGTGATATGAGTTCCCATAGCCTTTTGGAAACTTTCCCAGAAATGACCAGTGAATATGCTGCCACGGTCTGAACTGATCTCTTTCGGAATACCGTGGAGTGAAACAATTCTGGAGATATATAACTCTGCTAACTGACTAGCAGTGATCGTCTCCTTGACAGGCAGAAAGTGTGCAACTTTAGAGAGTTGGTCGACAACGACAAGAATAGCATCGTGACCCTTCTGTGACCTGGGAAGTCCTGTAATGAAATCCATCTGAACCTTATCCCATTTCCATAAAGGAATAGGAAGTGGTTGCAGAATTCCAGCAGGCTTCTGATGTTCTGCTTTAACGCGTCGACACACATCACATTCAGCAACATATCGAGCAATGTCTTGCTTCATTCTGGACCACCAGTACCTTTGACGGAGATCACGATACATCTTGGTGCTACCCGGATGAATAGACAATGGGGTATCATGTGCCTCCTTCATGACTTTGTCAGTCATAAGCTCGAAGCGAGGTACCACAATACGGTCTTTGAAATACAAGGTTCCATCTTCAGACAGCGAGAAATCCCTGTACTTTTCAAGGTGAAGATCTTTCTTCATCAGATCAACTTCAGCATCTTTAGCTTGTGCACTCTTAACAGCTTTCTCAAGGTCTGGTTCAACAACCAAGGTTTTTAAGTATCCTTGAGGAACTATCTCGATATTTAGCTTTCGAAGCTCTTCATACAGAAGGGGTTGCTGTAGCTGAACCTCAAGTTCGCAGCAATAGGATTTGCGGCTCAACGCATCAGCCATCACATTAGCCTTGCCAGGGGTATAGGATATACCCAAGTCATAGTCCGCAATGGTCTCCATCCATCTTTGCTGACGGAGGTTCAGAGATGGCTGAGTGAACAAGTACTTCAGACTTTTATGATCCGTGTATATCTCGCAACGATTACCGAGGAGATAATGTCGCCACAACTGCAGTGCATAGATGACAGCAGCTAGTTCTAGATCATGTACCGGATAATTCTCTTCATGCGGGCGCAACTGACGAGAGCCATAAGCAATCACTTTACGCTCTTGCATTAGGACACAGCCTAATCCTTCACGGGATGCGTCACAATAGATCACAAAGTCTTTACGGGAATCTGGAGGAGCAAGTACTGGGGCAGACGTTAGCTTGTCCTTGAGTGTTTGAAAGCTTTCCTGACATTTTTCTGCCCATTCAAACTTAACGCCCTTGTGAAGCAGATCAGTCAACGGCTTAGCAATCTTAGAAAAATTCTCAACAAATCGACGGCAATAGCTTGCAAGGCCGAGAAAACTTCTCATTTGCTTGACGTTCTTCGGAGGAGTCCAGTCAAGAATAGCCTGAACTCGTTCTGGGTTAACGGCAATGCCATCTTTCGAAATCACATGGCCGAGATATGTCACTTCAGATAGCCAGAATTCACATTTAGAATATTTGGCATACAGTTGGTGTTCTCGGAGCCTTTCCAGTACAAGACGGAGGTGTTCAGCATGTTCTTCCTTATTCTTTGAATAAACCAGAATATCATCTAGATATACCACGACGAACTTGTCGAGGTAATCCATGAAGATGTAATTCATCAGACGGGAAAATGTGGCTGGAGCATTGGTTAAGCCAAATGACATGACAGTGTACTCATAAGAGCCATAGCGAGTAACAAAAGCAGTCTTCGGAATATCCTCTTCACGAACACGGATCTGATGATAACCCAATCTCAAATCAAGCTTAGAGAATACTGAGGAACCAACAAGTTGATCATACAAATCATTGATCCGAGGAAGCGGATACTTGTTTTGAATTGTTGCTTGGTTGATTGGTCGATAATCCTGAACCAATCGGTTAGTTCCATCCTTCTTCTTAACGAAGAGTGAAGGTGCTCCCCAAGCAGAGGAACTGGGGCGGATGAAACCTTTCTTAAGTGACGTGTCGATTTCTTCCTTAAGTTCGAGAAGATGATGCGGAGGCATCTTATAAGGGCGCTTCGCAATAGGAGTTGTGCCTGGTTTCAAGTCAATGACAAACTCAACAGCTCTGGCAGGGGGAATTCCTGGAAGTTCTTCTGGAAAGACATCTTGAAAATCGCGAACAACGGGAACGTTCTCAATGCCTTCAAGCGGTGAAGCATTCAATGCATTCAGAACATACATCTGGCTCTCAGCATCCTGAGCTATTCGGGCTGAGTATTTGACTGTCTGGCCAGAAGGGTGTGTGAGTTGGACTGTCTTAGTAGCACAGTCAATCAAAGCTTTATGGGCAATCAACCAATCCATACCAAGAATGATGTCTATGTTGGAAGGCCCGAGTACAATGAGAGAAGCCGGAAAAAGCAGACCTCCAATCTCGATGTGGTTGTGGGGGCATAACATCGTGGTTTGCCACTTGGATCCCGGAGATTGAATCGCTAAAGGAGTGGGCAGATTTTCCATATGTAACCCATGCAACTGAGCAAATTGTTGGGACACAAAAGCATGCGATGCTCCAGAATCAAAAAGAACAGAAGCTGGCACTGAATTGACGTGAAGGGTTCCCATCACAATTTTTGGGGACTCCCGAGCTTCTTCTATTTTGACGTGAGAGACCTGGCCTCGGTCCACAGCAGACATCCTGGCCTTACGATTTCTGCAATGATGGGTTCGATGGCCCTTTGTACGACCATCCGAGAGACGTGGTGCATCCTGAGGAGAAGCCATGGTATTGGAGTGTCCAGCCTGAATCGTTAGTTGTCTCGGCGGCGGAGGCAGACGAGGTGCAACATAAGACGGCCTTGGTGTTGGAGCAGGTCGGTGATGAACATTGTGCGGGATCCACACTCGACGTTTCTGAACAGGCTGACCCGAGGGTGAGCCTGCTTCACGAGTGCGCTTGAGTGACTCCTGGTACTCAGTCAGAGCTGTTTCAACTTGGAAAGATTTGCTGACAAGCGTTGCGAAGTCTGTGAAATCATGGACAGCAAGTGCAAGTTTTATATCAGTACGTAGTCCTTCACGGAATGTCTCCTGCTTGCGTGTGTTGGTGTCGACATCATCCGCAGCATAGCGGGACAATTCAAGAAATTTCCTCTGGTATTCATCCACAGCCATTTTGCCCTGTGAGAGTTTGCGGAACTCCTGCTTCTTCTGGTCGATCAGACCTTGAGGAATGTACCGTGCACGAAAGGCTGACTGAAATTCCTGCCAAGTGGTTACAGTTTTAGCAGGCAACATACCCTTGTGGCTTTCCCACCATTGAGCAGCTGATCCCCTCAGGTGATACGTCGCATAGGTGACGTAACTGTCAGGGGTAACATTGGCCGACTTCAACTGAAAGGCAATGTCACGGAGCCAATCATCAGCATCCATTGGATCAGTCGAGCTGCGAAAAGTGGACGGATTGAGGCGCACAAATTCTGGCAGCGTTATTGGAGCAGACTGTTGTTGAGCATTCTGAGTTGGGAACTGAGCCAATACTCTGGTCATAAACTGACGGTTGAGTTCAAACTGCTGCATCATTGCGGCAATATAAGGTGGAGGTGGAGGATCGTCAGCCATCCTGCCAAATCAACAGGGGCAGTTTAGCAAGTAAAACTGCAGGTGTATGGAATTATTCATGAAGTAACACGCGCGACAGAAGGAAGTGCGATAGATACTACATCTTAATCACACCAGACATTTAAATTCACACGTAGCCTCGGTTACGAACCGGCATTACGACAGCTGAAAAGAGAAGGCTAGACAACTAGGCGGTGCGCAGGCACGCGGTAAGGAAGCACACAACGAGACATAGCAAAGGCTACATCAACGTCGGAGAAAACTGACGGAGCGAGGAATCTGCAAGTGACAACACAGGGTGCCCTCGATAAGAGGATCCTGTAAGCAGAACCTGGCCCACAATCTTGAAGCAAGGGGGGATATTTTCAGAACTCCGGGTGGATGTGATCACGAGAGCCTAATGTTGGAGTTAGTAAAATCATTTAACCCGAATAGAAGAGAGGTCAGAGTCCCAGAGTAAAGGTCGAGGAGTAAAAGATCCTAATACCACCCAATTGGCGACGTGGGCCCGTAAGCCACACAGCCAAGTTAGTAAAACAGTTTTCGGTTTCTAGACTCAACTTCGGCCAAGGAGTTGGAAAGGGGGTTCCTACAGGCAGTCGGCTCTGATACCAACTTGTGACGCCCCCGGCCCGATCATGCACTAATCATACACGCAAATGCACACGATCAAGCCTAAGGACTCACGGGAAGATATCACAACAAAACTCTAAAACATAAATAAAGTCATACAAGCTTTATATTACAAGCCAGGGCCTCGAGGGCTCGAATACATAGCTCGATGGCATACAAGCGTCAGCGGAAGCATCAGTTATCTGAGTACAGATATGAAAGAGAAACAGAAAGGCCTTTAGAAAGGCGGGGCAAAATAAAACACTACGATCGAAAGGCGCAGGCCTCCTGCCTGGAACCTCCGAACCTACTCCTGGTCGACAGCCAGCTCGTAGCAGAAGCCATCCTCGGGGTAGTAGTAGTAGTCGAACGTCGGCGGGGTAGCTGTCTCAGCGGCTCCGTCATCTGGTCACGACGAACTGATATGGGGGAAAAAGGAAAGAAAAGCAACCGTGAGTACTCTGAAGTACTCAGCAAGCAAGGATCTACACTACATATGCAACATTATCAAGGGGAGGCTGTATATGTGGACTGGGCTGCAGAAATGCCAGAATAGAGAGAAGGCCTAGTCCTATCGAAGACTAGCATCTTCAGCGGTCTTGCAGCAGTAGAAGAGAGTAGAACAATACCATATAATGTAGCAGTAATAATATCAACCTCATCCTGAGATCCTTTCTCGACTCCCTGCGAGAAAGCAATCCCAGAGCCATAACGTCTTCAAACCTCGTCCTGAGATCCCTTCTCGACTCCCTGCGAGAAGCAATCCCAGAGCCATATATACAGGTCTCATCACAGGTATCCAGTTCTAAATTGTATCAATCAGGATACAACTCCGAGTGTCCTTTATCGTAGGACCGGCTATCGATAGAAATGTTCTTCCCTGCAGGGGTGCACCAACTTACCCAACACGCTCGATTAACTCTGGCCGGACACACTTTCCTGGGTCATGCCCGGCCTCGGCCAAACGACACATCGCAACCCTACCTATAGCTCAGCAGAGAGGTCCCCGTCGGTCTACATCCTAAGCGCTCAGAGGTCTTGGGCCATCGCCCTGTGCACTCCGAGTCGTTGCGCGCAGGGAGAAGCCTGGCACCAGGAGGGCGCCGGTCCGTCCGTGCCGCCATGCTGAACTGGACGTCTGACAGAGCTTTCGGCTGATGCTACGATGCAGAACGCCCATACTATGCCCACGTGATGGTTAGTGCTATCAGACCAGAGGCCTGCTCGGATCAAATATCCAAATCGCTAGGACTAGGGGCTTGCGGTAACGAGCAGAGACTCACGAAAGATGTGACCCCGTCGCCCCGTCTCGAGGACTTGCGGCAAGGGCCATGAATGCCCGGCCACGCCTCGTATTCAACACTCGGGCACCATCCAGGTCAACCCGTCTCGTAAAAGACTGTCGGGAACTCAGGTCCACCTCTACTGGGTGGTACCGCCTGTCCCTTCAGTCCTGTAGTAAAAGTAGCTTCCTCGGATCCCCCTTCGGGGCCGACCCGTCTCTATCAAGGTTCAGCAGTAAAGTCACAGTAACCGTGTGTCCATAACATCAAGGAAATCCGAGGTATCACCCTCGACGGATGCCCACTCGATGTAACCGTCAAGTCGAACTTAGGAGGAATCACCCTCGATGAGTTCACACTTGATGTGTTGTACGACAGCGTCGTATCGGAAGTGGAGAAGGAGGAATCACCCTCGATGACCACGATCGAATAGCTACTCTATAGAGTTAACATCAGAAGTGCTACATGAGGTTTCACCCTCGGCACTTGATAGTAACGCTGCAGTGTCGTTACAACTAAGGGGGGGTGATGTGCGGTGTCGGGGCCTGGTCTTCAATCCCGTTGATCGGGTCTTCTGACGATCCAGCGCGGCAGTCGGGATAAGTGGGGTCACTGATAGGTCTCTACCCAGCCTAGACTAAACAGTTTAGGATATGTAGGTAATTATCAACAGCAGGTTACAATGAACAGGCTATGCATCAGAATAGGTAAAGCAGTAGTAGCAGCAATTCTAATGCAAGCATGGGAAATTAGAATGGGCGATATCGGGATGATCAAAGGGGGGGGCTTGCCTGGTTGCTCGGCGGCAAGGGCAAAGTCGTCTATGGTGTCTTCGGGATCCGGAGCTGCGTCGGTCTCGGGGACGACGTCGGTGTCAGGGTCTAACGAGAGAGAAGAGGGGGAGGAAACAGTATAAATACACAGTAAATATGAGCAACACAAAGTATGACATGGCAGTACGCAGTGCTAGGGGTAGTCTAACGCAGTACTATACGTATCAGGCGTTGCGGGAGAATATCTGGCGATATTTCCCGGGTCTTTGGATTTATCGGATAGACGAACCGGAGGGGGAATGTTGCATGTTCGGATAGTTAGGGACGTGTGACGAACGAACGGATCGCGTACTCGGATTCGTCTCGTCGTTTTGAGCAACTTTCATGTAGAAAGTATTTTCATCGGAGTTACGGTTTAAAAGATATGATTTTCTAAAGTTTAAACAATATTCTGAAATTACAGATTTATTATTAATTCGAATTATCCAGAACAGTAGCAGGGTGACGTCAGCATGACACATGGATGACGTCAGCAGTCAACAGGGGGCCGGCCAGGTCAAACCTGATATGTGGGGCCCACATGTCAGTGACTCAGTTAACTAAACAGAGTTAGCTTAATCTATTTAAACTAATTAGCAGGCGGGGCCCAGCAGTCAGTGGGTAATTAGTGTTTTAAATCACTAATTAATTTTATTAACGGATTATTTATTTAATAAAACGTTTTACCGAGCGGGACCCACATGTCATAGACACAGGGCCCGCCCAGTCAGCGTGGACTAGGTCAACGGGACCCAGTGGGGCCCAGAGTCAGTGGCTGGGCCGTGGGGCCCGCGGCGCCACGTCGGACCGGCCGCCGGAGTCGCGCCGGAGTGCCCAGACGCGGTGGCGAGCTCCGGCGAGCTCGGGTTTCGCCCTCAGGGCGTCTCCGGGGCCGTGGCTTGGCCCGTTCGAACGGGCGGCGAGCGCCGTGTCACGTGGTGGTGTTGGCGTGGTTGGGGGCCGCTGGGAACGGCGCCGGCGATGACCGCAGCGGCGATGGCGTTCGGGTGGTGCACGGGGTCGGCGCTACGGCGCGCTAGCGAGCGAAAGGAGAAGCTAGGTGTGGCCTGCGCGATGCGGGGAGCACGATGCGCACGGGCCCGAGGCCGTTTGGTCACCGGAACGGCACCGGCGACGAGCTAGGCGGCGGTGCGTTCGGGCGAAAGAGGGGCGACGCGTACGGGCACGAAGAGCGCGCGGGGAGAGGGGGAGGGGGACGAGGTGCTCACAGCGAGTCTGTAGGTGAGCTTAGCGTGCGCGGGGAGGGCTCGGAGTGGCCGGAGTCGGCGATGGCGTGCGGTGGCCGAAGGTGGAAGATGACGGCGCCGGCGACGCAGCGACGCGTTCTAGCTCGTGGGGCTCGGGGGAGAGGCGTAGTCGACGGAGGCGAACCATGCGGGCACGGTCACGCGACGAGGCAGAGGCGGTGGCCGCGCGTGCTACGGCGGCGGTGCCATGGCTGCGCACTGGAGAGAGAGGAGAGGTGGTGTCCAGGGGAGAGTGAGGCGAGGGAGAGCCAGGGGGTCCGGGGTGCTGCTCATATACGCGGCAGTCGCGGCGACGCGCTGTCGACCGCGAGGGAGGGGGGGCCTGGGCGTGCGCGCGTGCGTGCGCCAGGTGCTCGACAGCGAGCCCCGGGCGTGAGCAGTACGAAGAGGACGAGCGAGTTGGGCTGGGCCGGCCACTGTGCTGACTTAGGCCCAGCACAGTGGGTCTTTTTCTTTTTCTTCTTTTCTTTTCTTTTCTGTTTTCTCTTTTTAGTTTCTGTTTTGACTTTTGTTTTGATTTCAAAATACTTTTGTAAAATATGAAACTAGCCCAAATAAATATGGTGCATTATTAGTCACTGCTAGAAACTGGTTTGGCGTCCATATCTTTTTGGTTTGGATTTTATTTAATTGAAAAGGGGTTGAATAGTGCTATGTTGCTGCTGTTTCTTGTTGTTCGAGTCCTTTTACAATTCCAACTAATGTTGCAATCATTTTTATAAATGCTAGGGGAATATTTGCAACAAGATGCACATTTTAGTTTTCCAGTTTGAACAACTTTTATTTTCCACTTTAATTTAATTTGAATTTGAGTTAGAAGTTGAAATGCATTATGATGCAAATGATGATCATGCACTGTTAAACATGATGACATGGCATAATCAAAAGGGTGATTACTGTAGTTAACCACTGGGGGTGTTACAGTTCGGTACTTGATCGGTTGGATCGTGAAGAAGTTCGACTACATCAACCGCATTACTAAACGCTTCCGCTTACGGTCTATGAGGGTACGTAGACACACTCTCCCCTCTCGTTGCTATGCATCTCCATGGATAGATCTTGCGTGTGCGTAGATTTTTTTCCATGCAACTTTTCCCAACAAAATTATGCATAGAAACTTCCTCGGGAGCATGAAAAAAGAGTAGGTTGGGAGAAACCACACCTCCCGGGACCTACAAGTTGAACACTGATGCATCTTTTTTTTGAAGATGGAACCGGCTCGACGGCTGCTGTTCTAAATAACAGCTGCGGGGAAGAAATTACTAGAGCTGCAGAAATATTTGACCATGTCTTCGATGTTGTGACAATAGAAGCAATGGCGCTTTGTCGAGGCCTTCAACCGGTACGTGATGTTGGATGCTCGAGGATCATTATTGAGTCTGACTGTTTAGAGATCATCACCACTTGCACTAGAGTTTCTGATATTTTGTCACCCTACTCCGCAATTTTGGCTGATTCTTTCCAACATCTGCACGAAATATCATCAATTCAATTCAGGCATTGTCCCAGGGAAGCAAACATATTGGCACATGTACTTAGCTAGACATGCATATTGTTCCAAAGTAATGTACTAGTGGGATGATGATCCACCTAGCTTTCTATTACCGCATATACTGATGTAACTTTGTTAAGTCCGCAATAAAGTGTCAAGAGGCTTTCCCTTAAAAAAAAAGAACTCAGAAACACTAAAACACTAACGGTGTGTTTGGCTGCCTACAACCATTTTGGTTCCTTGCACTTGTGGTTCAGTCAAGCCTGGTTAAGGTAATACATGGTCTAAACCATATTCTACTCCTTGTTTGGTTGCCCGCATTGCATCATGAGGTCATTGGGTACATGATGTTTGGTCGGCAACATTTTAGGGTTATGGTTGTGATGATGCAATTACATGGCGTTTGGTTGCATCAAGCTTAATATTGTGGCCACCACTTCTCGCTAGTCGTGATCTTACCATAATACATAAATAGGTAGTACAAAATTAACATCTTTTAGTCCCAGCTAACAAAATAATTGGCACTTCACCCTAGTTAGTAAACAAATGGCAATTCATCAGTTCATCAAACTACTAAAAAAATGACAATTCATGAGTTCATATAACTACTAAACAAATGGCAATATCAAATTAACAGTCAGA